>CM077344.1:6345728-6605728 GCA_039655645.1 Ammopiptanthus mongolicus | reverse complement strand
CTTTCATAAGTGGAGACAGAATAAAGCGTCCATAATAAAGACGCTTACTGTCTACTCTTGATTCAACACACTTCCACTGTAGTTGTAGTGTCCGAGTAGATACTCTTACTTTCTCTCGAACCATAGTAAAATATTTTATATTTTTTATCAAATCCTTGAATTGTTTATTTCTCTTGAAATCTCTTCAATGTTTATTTTTTTCGTTTTACATTACACACGTCTTTTTTTAGGGGACCTACATCCATTATGTGGCATAGGGGTTACATCCCGTATAAATTTTAATAGTATACCACTTCTACGAATAGCTCTTAATGCCGCATCTCTTCCGAGACCGGGACCTTTTATCATGACTTCCGCTCGTTGCATGCCTTGATCCGCTGCTGTTCGAATAGCATTTCCTGCTGCAGTTTGAGCGGCGAATGGTGTCCCCCTTCGTGTACCCTTGAATCCACAAGTACCGGCGGAGGACCAAGAGATCACCCGACCCCGTACATCTGTAACAGTCACAATGGTATTGTTGAAGCTAGCTTGAACATGAATAACTCCCTTTGGTATTTTACGAGCACGTTTACGCGAACCAATACGTCCATTTTTACGCGAACCAATTTTTGGTATAGGTTTTGTCATACTTTATTATATTTTTATTTATAAATATTTATAAATCAAAGTCCAAGATCTATGGATATATCCATTTTATGTCAAAAATAGATCCTTTACTATTTTATAATTTTCTAACTAGAATTAAGATTCTCTTTTTTTATATTAATTGTACTATTTCTATTAATTCTATAATAATAGAATTTTTTAAATATAATTTGAAATATCAATAATTTTTTATAATATAATATTTCTTACTTAGAATATTAAATAATTTATATATATTATTATTTAATAGAAATTTATTTCATTTGTGTGTGCATCCGATCCTTTAGAATAGAAAGCCCTCCTTTGTGGAAATATTATCCTTGTCTTTGTTTATGTCTTGGGTTGGAACAAATTACTATAATTCGCCCCCTCCTACGGATCAATCGACATTTTTCACAAATTTTACGAACAGAGGCCCTTATTTTCATATTTGTCATTCCTTAACTTAATCCCTAATCTCTTTATTGGAAGAAAATAGGGTTTCCTTCAATTTTTAACTTCTAATTGTACCCCCCCCCCCAAAAAAATGTTGAAGTTGAAAAAAAAAAGTCTAATTAAATGATTTCCATTTTCATTTTTACTTTCGTGGTCGTATACATATAAAATAAGAGTACGTCGAGTCGAATCCTTTCGGAAACATAACATAGCCTAGAATCAAACAAAATATGATTCTATAATATAAAGGAATCTGGAACATACCCTTGGGAAGTGATTCAGTAATTAAACCCCCATGAATCCATTTTCTTTTTTCTTTTAGTCTTATTCCAGTTAAAACCCTTTCGTGCATTGACTACTGTATATTCACTACTGTAAGAAGAGTGCTATTAGAAACCTGCGTTTTTTCTCTTTTTTAACAACAAAAATGGATAGAAGTTTCTCATATAATTCGGATATCAGAAAGATTACCATATATAACATAAAACTTCTCCACCGATTCTTTGTAATCGAGCCTCTCGATCTGTCATTATACCTCTAGAAGTAGAAAGAATTACAATTACCATTCCTCCTAAAATTCTAGGAATTCGTTGATAATTAGAATAAATTCGTAGACCGGGTGTACTGATCCGTTTTAAAATTAAAACAGTTTTATATGATCCTTTCCTATTTCTTCTATACCGTAGAGTTAAAACTAAAAAATATTTGTCGCCTTCCCTATGTTTTCTCACGTTTTCAATAAAACCTTCTCGTAAAAGTATTTTAACAATGTTTTTGTTGATGTTAGTAGATGGTATTTGAACCATTCCTTTTCTATTCATGTCAACATTTCGTATAGAGGTTATTACGTCAGCGATGGTGTCCTTACTCATGATAAACGAAAATGATTGTTGCCCTGATTTTTGATATAATCAACGTGCTGCTTTTTCTATTTTTTATTCAATAAAATATCTAATATTGATATCTCTTTTGAGGTTATGAAATCTTTATGAAATGTTTTATGAAATATTAAATTATATATAATAATTACTACAAAAGGTATATGTGTGAGATATAATCTATTAATGAATCTATTTCATTCACAAATAATATATCTATGTCAGGGTCTCGTCTTATAATACCTCGGGCGCTAAGGAAACTATTTTAGTGAAATTATACTGTCTCAATTCTCTGGCGATTGCGCCAAAAATTCGAGTTCCTTTTGGATTTCCTTCTTGATCAATGACGACCGCAGCATTATCATTACAGTGTATTATCATACCGTTGCTACGTTTGAGTTCTTTACAAGTACGTACAATTACAGCTCTAATCACTTCTGATCTTTCTAAAGGCGTATTTGGTACAGCTTCCTTTATTACAACAACAACAATGTCACCAATATAAGCATATCGTCGATTACTAGCTCCTATGATTCGAATACACATCAATTCGCGGGCTCCGCTGTTATCGGCTACATTCAAATGGGTTTGAGGTTGAATCATATCATTTATTTTATCTGTTCTTTCAGTCCAAAGGTTGAAGTAAAAAAAAAAATATATTCTGTGTTACAAACGAAAAAGAAATCTACAATTGCCATTTTTTTTTGCCTCCTAAGACCTCTTTCCTTTGCTTTGGTTCTCATTTTTATCCTGAAATAATGAATTGAGTTCGTATAGGCATTTTTGATGCTGCTATTGAAATAGCCTTTCGGGCTATATTTTCTGCGACTCCGCCCATTTCATAAAGTATTCTACCTGGTTTAACGACAGCTACCCAATATTCGGGAGATCCTTTTCCCGAACCCATACGTGTTTCGGTAGGTCTTATTGTAATCGGTTTGTCTGGAAATATGCGAACCCATATTTGTCCACCCCGGCGGACATTTCGTGACATTGCCCGCCGCCCCGCTTCTATTTGTCTAGATGTGATCCAAGCGGGCTCAAGTGCCTGAAGAGCATATCTTCCGAAGCAAATATGATTACCTCGATAGGATATTCCTTTCATTCTTCCTCTATGTTGTTTACGGAATCTGGTTCTTTGGGGGTTATAGTTGATGGTTGTTTTTCAATTCCATCGCTATTACAGAACCGTACATGAGATTTTCACCTCATACGGCTCCTCGCGAATGAAGCGATTCAAAAATAAAAAGAAAATAAATAGATTTAACCGAGAAAATAATATAAAAAAATATACATATGTTTAATAAAGAATATGATAGAATCACGGGATTTTTCGAGATTTCATAGAATCTATTGGTCTATTGGAAATTTGTATATCTTGTTTTGATATATAACTAGATAATGTTGTTTTGTTATGTTAGAAGGTTCTAACGAATTTCTAAAATTCAATAAAATAAAATAAAAATTTCGCGGGCGAAAATTGACTCTTTCATTATCAATTTCAGATGAAATGTAGGGTTATAGGCCATGACTCCTCAAAAAAAAAAAAAACGGATTGGTTCTTGTGGTTCGTTTCGCCATCCCACCAAATGAATCATTAAGATTTGTTTTTAATAAAATCTTCAGTATTCACAGGTTCCGTCGTTCCCATCACTTCTTGATTAATGGTTAGGTCTGAATTCTACAACGGAGCCTATCTAATAACTAATAAGATTTTAAATAAGATTATCTTTTTTCTTGAATCAACCTTCTTAGTTTTTATTGCCTCGTGGCTCTTGATTTGTTTGTTCTAGGAATATATTCTTCTATAATATGATAGGGATTAATTAATATTGATGCTTTATTACACTACTTTTTATGAGATGACCCATCGACCTTTACATATTAGAATTCTATATCATTGATATTCTTTTTCTCTCTTTCTTTCAACCCTTCATTTATCCGTATATTCTTATTGCTTTACAACTCATAATCAGATTCGTTTTTCTTCCTTTTTTTTTTATATGCAATATTTCAATTGTTATAATTATACCCCCCAATTCTATCTTTTATTTCGATTTTTTATTTATTTTGATTAGTTTTTTATAGATCCAGATAATGCGAAGCGATGAGTTGGTTATTAGTTCTTTATTAATTAATTCATACTACGAGTCGGTTTATTTTTTTCTGGAATTATAACTACTCTAAAAAAAAACCAACGAGTCGCACACTAAGCATAGCAATTCTATCAATATCAAAATCAAATGATTAATCGAATTTATTCAATCTTATAAAAACTTCTCATTTTTTTTTTAATAAGAAAATCGGAATTTGTAATTTTTTGTTTTATCGAAACATATATATATATATATATATATATATATATATATATATATATATACAAACATATGCACATACAAGTACACAATTCACTATATATACACAAAACTAATCAATATCTTCTAAGTACTAAGGATCTACATCTACATTTTTCTCTACAGCATACTTAAAAAAGAAGGTTGCAAAGCGCTCCCTCAAGTCTGTGAATTCCTGATCAGTGAGACTAGACGGATTGTTGAAAGCCTGCAGAAGTTCAAATGAACCCAACATTAATTTAAGTCATCAACAAAAAAATATATATATAATTAATATTAACTTGTTAAAAATCTATTAATTATCTGCTCTCATCCTTCAGTAATACCCGCAGAGACAATAATCAACATATAGCTCATCACATAATATGCACACTCCCAACTACCTTTTTGGCGACGAGACTACAAATGAATATGAAATTGATCAATATCAAGTAGTAAATGTATAAATATAGTAAAAATAATAATTACTATTTAATAAACTACTTACCTTTGGGACAATCCATTAAGGGTTTCTTTTTGACTTGACAGTCCTACTTTTCCCATTCGCGCAAGCGAGACTACATGCAATCATAGCTCTATGTGATAAAAAAAAAATATACATGCCAATTACATGCATGTTCATGTAATAAGATAAAAGAAAATGTTACAAATTATATTAAGATAATAAGACTGCATGTTCACGTACGTATCGATTGCGTTCTTCACCTCCTTCACCGGCTCACGGTGCAATAAGCATAAGAAGACAATAGTATGCTGGCTAGGAATAAGTAGTAGCAACTCCCAATGACCATTTCTTACAAGTGGTGCCATATATATATGTTTCTGATTGAAGTCAAGTAGGTTCTGCATATATCCACTAATCGTCTGGTGATTAATGCAGAAATCACCTAGAATGATGCTGGGGTTTAAAAATCCATAAACATTATCGTTGCCCCTTTCAAGCGTTAGACAATGCAGATACCTAAGATATATATGAAATAAGTTGATGTTAATTAGGTAATATATTGAAAAAAATTATAATATTGAAATACCTAAGATGCAATATAAGATGACAAAATGTACTTACGTGCACCAGATACTAAGAACTGTATTGGCTATCCATTGACCATCAACGCATATGTGTCCCATATCCTCACAGCGCCATCGTGTTCCAACGGCATAATAATGTCTTCATTTTTATAATGCACCCCAAATGCAGCCAAGCGAGCTACAAAAGATCGACTCCTTTTCAGCTTGGGCTTCAATGGAGGAGACTTCCCTCTCTGCTGCGACGGCTTTGATGGACCAACTTTGTCAATGTCCTAAATAATTACCAAGCATAAAGCATTAGTAAATATTGCCATGTAATTTTAATTGTAAATAGAGAAATGACTTGTTAATTGATTGAATGAATATGAATGTACCTCATCATCAACCTCCACATGTGTGTTTGGATAACTCCCATTTGTGCTCACATGTGAAGGTTGGTTCATCACATTTGATTCGGATTGCATAGATGAAAACTCCTTCAAAAGCGATCGCATCAGACTTGGGTCCTTTAAAAGCGAACTCAATAGCTCCTCTTTAAGCTCTTGTTTAAGCTCCTTCCTACTTATCATCGCCTGCTCGCCTCGCCCACGTGATCCGCTTGATCCATGGAATTTCTTAATTCCCACTATCCTTGGAACACCACGGACAGGGCCAGGGTGGTCGTCTTTGCCTAAGGCAACGACCAGGATATCCAAACATCCCTGTGGAACGAAGGATCCTTGCAAGCTTTGTTCCTTTAGCGAAACCAACATGGACGAAAATAAAAAAAAATTGTGTAAGTAAGACAATGTGTAAATAAGTTTGTTATAATTACAAGTAGAAAGGCAGTTGGTTTGTTACTTACAATCTTTTCGGCAACAACGCGCGTGGCCTCAACTTTAAAACCTCCAGATTTAGTCTTTCGGCCTTCCACCCATGTGTCCTCGCATGGGGGTGGAGATGGTGGAGGCGGAGGATCAACAACTGTTTCATCTCCTGCTCCTTTCAGCTCTTTTAACTTGTCTTGCCTCTTTCTCAACTTCTCCTCCATCATCTTCTTCTAAACCAATCTATACCCACCTTGAGACATGGTTTGAGGGTAGACATTCTTTTTCTGAATCGCCTTAGCCTTTTCCCTTTTTATTTGTTACAAATAGCACGTACTCAATTTAGTTAAACCAAGAAATTATTTAGGTTGGCCTATTAATAAAATAAAATTAACTTCAACTAACCAGAAAGTCAGGAGCGCTTCGGCTCGCAACAAACATATCCCATGTCTCCTGATCAAGGAATGGATAAGTCTCAAGAGAAGATTCGCCGGCCTTCTCTCCAAATATGTACTTTTGATTCAAAAAATACTTCAACCTCGTCCAACGCTTAGTCGCAAGAGATAGCCATTTTTTCTTACTTGCAGGAGTATTCAGCAAATCCCACGTGAGCTACATTAATTACAGAACAAAAATAAGGAATTAGTGGATGATAATATGCTTAAATAATGTAAATACAAACAAAGAGGGTAAAAGTAAAATACCGTGATTGACTCCCAAATCTGATCCTTCGCGGTCTGAGGTACTGACGCCCAATCATTGATTAGAATGCTAGCATGGCTTTTAGCTTGCACAGCCACATAATTGGTGAAACTTTTAGTATTATCTCCCATGGGCTCCCCATGCTCATAAAACTGGATTTGAAGCCTCTGGTCATTAATCCTAGATAGGGTCAACTTTTTCAAAGTTGTGGCTGATTTACCCCTTTTTTTGGAAGGCGCACTACCTGATTTGCTTTGTGAATGAGAGCCTGCTGAATCAACCATATGTATGCATGTTTAGACAAATAAATAAGTAAATTAGGATTAATGACATGGATAAATAAAAATATAGGCCAACTTTATTTAAACAAAACTTACACTATGCATACTTTAATTTAAACAAAACTTACACTATATTTGCATACTTTAATTTAAACATAACTTACACTATATTAATTTAGATCAATATCCCTTCATGATGATCATCATGAGTGGCATGTACATCGTCCACCTCATTTTCCTCAATGAAAGTAGGCACCCGTGTTGAGAAAGCAGGAGTCTCAGGAATATCAAGAGTTGAATCTTCATTTTCATCACTACCATTATGCATGCTTTTTCATGGAGAACCACTGACCACCTTTTCTTAGAAGGATTATTGATATAAAACACTTGTTTTGCTTGGGAAGCCATGATGAAAGGCTCTTCCGTATGACGTACCTTATCAAGATCTACGAATGTAAATCCTAATTCATCGGTTTGTATATCACTTTTACTGTCAACCCACTTACATTTAAAAACCGCCACTCTAAATTTAGTGTATTCGACCTTCCAAATATCTTCAATAACTCCAAAGTAAGAGTCGGGTGCTATAATGGGATTTGGATCTTTTGAAGTAGAGAAGTGCATGGACTCAGCCACGATCATTAGGGCATGCATGTATCTTCTTATACTCCTTACCCATCGAACACAATATCTTCTTCGCCTCATAGTTACGGTCTGGCGATGTGTTGCCTTCGGGAAGCATTTCTTTCAACAACTCAAGCAATTCTGTGAAGCTTTTATCACTTCACCAGTTTCTCACCTTTACACAGAACAATTTTAACACCGCCGACAACCGTGTATAAGTAATGCATCTCGGATACAAAGGCTTATCCGCTTCACTGCACAAATTATCATACACATGCGCTTGCTGAAAAGACTCTTGTCCAATATCACAGATCATATCCTCTAGTCGATCATCGTCCATATCTACGTCAACTTCCTCACTTTGGGACACACTTGGTTTGTTATTTAACAAGACATCACCATGTCATATCCATCTTGTATAACTCAAGCAAATCCCGTTACAAATAAGATGAGTGCGTATATCATTAACTTCACATTTCCTTATTTTGAAACACTTGACACAAGGACAACAAAACTTTCCATTACTATCAGAAACATTTTTTTGAGCAAATTCTATAAACTCTTCCGCTCCCTTCCGATACTCGTCACTTGTGCGTTTACTAATCATCCAACTACGATCCATAACTAGATAGGTTCAGTAGAAATATAGACATAAATCCAATATAAAGCACAATGGGAGGATATTGGAAAAGCACTAGTATTTGAACCCTATAAACCAAGACAATTTCATGGCAATATTGTCCTAAACATAAGCTAGCCTATCCTTAAGCTCAAGACAAAACCTAACCTTTAATACCCTAATAACCTAACCTATATATCCAAATAGTGTAAATATGGGACATTTAGAGAAGGGGTGTGGGGTGGTTATATGGCACATTTGGATTAAGGCTGTCCCTTTAGTGTTTACCAAACAAAAAAATGTGGTTAGTAAATCAATTCAAATCTCTTTTTTATAATGAGTTTCAAACATGAAGACTAATTTTTAAATTAAATCAAATCAAATCATTTCCAATTTCAACCACTTCAATTTCGTACAACTTTATGGCAACAAAAACTGCCCAATATTTTGAGCTCTCTGTTTGTGCTCTATCTATAATCATCAAGCCTAAGCAAAACCTAAATAAGAAGTAAGAGACTTTCAAGGAAGCTTACCTTTAGGAAGCAAGACCGAATGGTGGCCGGAAGAGTGACGACAGTGAGGATTGCAGACTTGTGACGCGAAAATGACCTAAATGAGAAAAGAGAATGAGGGGAAGAGAATGAAGGAAGAGACAGGAGAAAAGAGAGAGGGAGAAGAGACAGGATATATCCCAGCTAGAATGAGGCGCGACGGCCGTAGCAACAGCGGGCTTGACGGTCGTAGCAATAGCGGGCGCAAAGGTCTTAGTGGCAGAGAGAGTGAGGTTTTTGAGAGAGAGAGACATCGGAATAGTGAAAGGAGAAGAGGTCACACGGATGGGACTTAAACAAAAAACTTCTTTCAACGTCTGCTATTTAAGAAACAGACGTTAAAAAAACCTTTTAATGTCTGTTATTATCATAACAGACGTTAAAAAGTCATTATTTAACGTCGTTTATTATAATAACAGACGTTAAAATTCTTTTTTAACGTCCATTATCTCAATAACTGACGTTAAAAGTGCTTGCCACAGCCTTTTTTTTAACAACTGCTTTATCCAAACCAACGTTAAATCATGTACCAAACTTTTAACGCCTGTTATTTGAATAACAGACATTAAAAATCAATATTTTAATGACTTTTAACATCTGTTACTTAAATAACAGACGTTAAAAGTCTTTGCTTTATTTTTAACGTCTGTTATTCCACTAACCGACATTAAAAGTGCATTTAATGGCCACATTAATTACAGTACTGCCACCGCGTTTTTTATAACATCTGTTTTAAATTAACAGATGTTAAATCTTGTCGGGTATTGCATATTTTCCACTAGTGCTATGGCAGGTAGGGAAATTCTTATTAAGTCAGTGGCTCAAGCAATTCCTAGCTATTGCCTGAGCATGTATCTCATTCCTCCGTTGCTTGGTGATGAAATTATGAGGATGCTAAATTCCTTTTGGTGGGGATCAAATAATAAAGATTCTAAAGGAATTAAACGTCTCTTGGGATAAACTTTCTATACGAAAAATTTGGGATGGTCTTGGTTTTAAGAACTTGCATGCTTTTAATCTTGCCATCTGGGGTAAGCAAGCTTGGAAGTTTATGGTGGAACCTGATTCTCTTGTGACAATGATTTTCAAAGCTAAATATTTTTCACAAGGAGGATTTTTAGATGCTAATCTTGGGCATAAGCCATCTTATGCATAGAGAAGTTTATGGACATCCAAAATGTTGCTTAAAGAGGGCACTAGATGGTGTATTGGTAATGACTCTAATATTCCCATTTGGGACACATCATGGATGCGCGATGGACAAAAAATTCAGCGTCCAAACTTTCTTAGAGTTGAGCTACAGAACCTGGTAGTAAAAGACTTGTGGCATCCTCTTCAAAAAGTTTGGAATTCTACCTTAATTACCTATTTGTTCGCAACCCTTATTGCGACCAAGATTCTGCAAACTCCACTCAATCCTCTTATCACTGATGACCGCATGTTATAGGGTCCAAATTCGAGTGGTTTGTACTCAGTGAAGATTGCTTATAAGTTGGTCATATTTTCTCTTGTTGATTATTCACATTTGAAAGTGCCTGGTGACTGGTCTCTTATTTGGAAACTCAAGGTTCCTCCAAGAGTTAAAATTTTCCTACGGAGAGCTTGTAGGGACTGTCTTCCCACGCATGTTCGTCTACAAAGGAAAGATATTTCTTGTCCTAGTGCTTGTGTTTTTTGTGAAGGAAGTTTGGAGAATTTATGGCACTTGTTATTGACATGCCCTCTTAGTGTTGAGGTTTGGGTTAAATTATGAGTTCTTTGGATCATAATTTAAAGGAAAAATTTGCAATGTCTTCATGGAGCATTTGGAGTGGGAGGAATGAGAAATTATGGGAGAATAAAATTCCCAACTCTTTGTTTATTGGTCAATGAGCTGATTCTTTCCTCTTGGATTGGCAGCAAGCGCGCTCCTTTTCTAATGTAGCTGTTTTGCATGGAGCTGAAGTGTAGAATCATTTTTGGGTGCCTCCTATTGCTGGTACTTATAAATGTAATATGGATGCTAATTTTTCTGTTGAGTTGGGAAGAACTACCTATGGTATGTGCATTAGAGATGACAAAGGTGCTTTTGTTTTCGCCAAGTCTGATTTCTCTCCCTTTTGTCTTCCGGTTCTGGAGGGAGAAGCTGTGGGTCTCCTTAAGGCTATGCAATGGGTCCAAAGTCTTGATCTTCATGGGCATGAGTTTCTTTTTGAACTAGATTGTCAGGTAGTGGTCAAAAGTGTCAATCATCCTAAGCAAGACATTTCTGAATTTGGAGTTGTTATTAGAGCTTGCCAGGACACTACTAGAAATTTTCTGATAGCTTGCGAATTTTTCTGCCGATTTTACACAAAAATTTGCAGGAAACAGGTTTCTTATAATTTTTCCTATGAATTTTGTTTATAGGTAATACCTTCGTGGGTAATTTTTTCCTTTGAATTTTAAAATCCGCAGGAAATTTTCTTGCAAAAAATTTAAATTCGTAGGAAATGCAAAATTTTCTACAAATTTGAATCTACGAGAAAAAACCTAATTTTTTAAAAAATTGAAGAAAAACTCGTAGGAAATTCCTGTAAAAGAAATCCGCAGGAAAATTCGCAAGTAATTCATAAATTTCTAGTAGTGGGATATGTTATTGTCTTTCACAAACTTTAGAGTGAGTTTTATTAGGAGACAAGCGAATGATGTAGCTCATACTTTAACAAGGGCAACATCTTCCTTAGCTAGTCCCCACGTTTTTTTTATCATACTCCACAATATATTGCTTCTTAAATTATGAATGAAATGCATTGAGTTCTTTATTTCAAAAACAAAAAAATATCACCTTGTGTCAATCCTACATGTCATAACATGTTTTAGTCTTAAGCCATGCCATTCGTTTCCTATACAACAATTGTAATTAATTTTGTTGATGATATGTTTACACACCAAGGCACAACACTTCTCAGGCCACCATTTTGTTTTTTTCCGTTTAATTCTTCCATTTAAGCCTGAAGCATTTTTCTGGCTTGTTTATAAAACATGTTAAGTATTAAGAACTTCAAAAAACAAAGGATTGATTGTCCATCACATGTGATGTGAGGTCCATTCCCCTTAAGAATTGTTCCATATTGTTTTTTTTCGGTGGATTCTAGCATGAAGTAGTTAGAAATGTGCTACACCCGTGTACCCTTATTTTAGACCTGTAATAGGAGGTTACCCGGTAACCATTATTTTTAAATTTGCAATGATGGGTTTGGATAATTATTTTAATATTTAAAAAGGGGCATGTGTGAAAACAAATACTTTGTCGCTAAACCCATATGCTATGGTCATCACCTAGCTGTGTCCTGGAGAATGGTTTCCGTGGGCATTTGCCATAGTATACAGGAGGTAACAAATCTAAACCATATATATAGAATAAAGCTCTAAAAGCTTCAAAGTAACAAAGACAGGGTGACATTTAGAATGACCTTTAATGGATAAAGCAGTGGTTATAAGAGTTCTACTTGCTTTCCTTTAATGGAAGCCAGGAAGTTGACATATTGCTGCAGGTTCGCAATGTATTAAAAAACGAATCAATTTCTACAAAATGGGTCTTCTTGACCAGGCAGAAGGTAGAAGATGAGTTGCAAACGTTGCAAGTGGTGTTAATACAAAATGAAATAAGTTTCAATTAAAGTCATGTCTACGTTGTGGTATAGTGGTTGGCAACCTTTGATTTTAGTTGAGATATCTTCCATGTCACCGGTTTGATCTTCAACTTTGCATTTTTATTTAAGCGTTTTTAATTTAAACAAAAGAAAAGGTGTGTTGTATAATAAAAATAGGCTTTTTGACCAAACTGACTCACTTTTAGAAATTATTTATTAATATAACTTTGTTTTGAAACTATTTACCAAACTAACCCACTTTTAACTATGTGATATTTTTTATTATTTTTTTCTGACACTGAAAAATGCTACTTTGACTAGCGTTTTTGGAAAACGTTACTGTCAGTAACGTTTTCAGCAGTAAGCAGACAGCCACTGCCTGAGGCGCCACGTGGCGTGCTCTGGGCAAAGGCGCTACTGCTAGCGCCTTTAGTGGCTAGTCAGATGAGTGAATATTTCTTCAGTGATAGTCATCAGACGGGTGATCAGACGGGTGAAGAAATGTTCACATGTCTGATGACTATCAGTGAAAAACCTTTTAAATGTTCTTCACTGATAGTTATCAGACGGGTGATCATTTCTTCACCCGTCTGATCACCCATCTGATGACTATCAGTGAAGAACATCATAGTGAAGAACATCACTGATAGTTGTAACGGCCTGGACTGCTTTTTAGGATTGCCAACTATCCCCACAAACCAACACGGGCCTTTTCAGCGTGCTTTGTCCTCACTCACACGCTTTCTGGGAAATTTCCCAGAAAGTCACCCATCCCACAATTACTCTAAGTCAAGCACGCTTAACTATGGAGTTCTTATGTTCTAGGCTCCCGAAAAGAGGATGCATCTTGTTGGTATAGGTAGTACAAATCAATTCTTATAAGCCTTCCTTCAACTGTACAGTCTCATACCTGCACAGCCTCAAGATCCCTCTCATTCCGGTGTGAATCGGTACATTCATGTCTCCCTCCGCCCAGAAGCCTGCCAGGAGCCGCTCCTTGTCCGTGCCTCATGCACCGGCGATCACTCCCCGCCCTCGTCAGCCCCGGGTGTTACAATAGTCATTAGACGGGTGATCATTTCTTCACTGTGATAGTCATCAGATGGGTGATCATTTCTTCACCGATAGTCATCAGACGGGTGATTATTTCTTCACCCGTCTGATGACTATCGGTGCAGAAATGTTCACCCGTCTGATGACTATCACAGCGAAGAACATTTCTTCGCTGTGATATTCATCAGACGGGTGAACATTTCTTCACCCGTCTGATGACTATCCGTGAAGAAATGTTCACCAGTCTGATGACTATCAGTGAAGAACATTTAAAAGGTTCTTCACTGATAGTCTTCAGACGGGACTGCTTTGCCCAAAGCGCGTCACGTGGCGCCTCAGGCCGTGACTGTCTGCTTACTGCTAAAAATGCTACTGACAGTAGCCTTTTCTAAAAACGCTAGTCAAAGTCGAGTATTTGATGTCAGAAAAAATAATAAAAAAATGCCATGTTGGTAAAAAGTGGATTAGTTTGGTAAATAGTTAAAAAATAAGGTTATATTGATAAATAATTTCTAAAACAGGACCAGTTTGGTCAAAAAGCCATAAAAATATGTAGGCGAGATTGGGGAGCAGCAAGGGATCGAACCTGCAACCTTACAGTAACAAAGCCAAACAGCTCGCTATCAAGCTAAACTCAATGATTGTGATTAATTATCTTTTGGTTATAATGAAGCTATATATATATATATATATATATATATATATATATATATATATATATATATATATAGAGAGAGAGAGAGAGAGAGAGAGAGAGAGAGAGAGAACTATCCTACCACAGTTAATTCCCACATATATATATATATATATATATATATATATATATATATATATATATATATATATATATATATAAGTATTAAAGTTAATGGGCAATTGAAAATAATTTTATAATCTAAAATTTATTTTCTTTAACTGTGATTCATAATAAAAAATTTAGAAATGAAATTATATAATATATAATAATATGTTAAGTAAATATAAAAGATACGAAGTTCTCAATTGTTAAGTGTAGTTCAGATGGCTAGTTCTTCCCTTTGTTATTGATAGGTTGTGGTTCAATTCCCAATCTCATAATACTTTGTATTTATCCCACCACAGTTTTTAGTCTGTTTTGGTTGGATACTAATTTGACTTTGATCTCTAAATAGAAAGCAACTCCTGCACCTTTTCGTCTATCTCCAGTCGGGTCAAAATGACCCGTTTTATAGAAAACGAGTTTATGCTACCCGATAATAAACCCAACCCTTTTTTTCTTCCGTTTTCACATCTTTTCAACCCAAATTAGATGGAACATTCAACTATTTGTGATTTAGGATGATTTGTGTCTTCAATATATAACCCGACAGTATTTTAGATGTAGAAAATTTTCACCGTCTCAGGAGGTTCTCGCTATCAAGAAGGTTCTTGAAATATAAACATCATACCATGAAAGCAAAGGTAAGCAAATGATGACAGTGGTGGATGAAAGCGGTTGGTCATGATTTCACATTTTCAGTTAGTTTCGTTTGGGAGAAAACAAGCCAACAAGGTGTTTGGAGGAGACAAAGGATGTCTCTGCAGTAAAAGTAATTAAAATGAGGGATTCTTTTACAATTTTAAAATAAACCTCTTCAACTCTTAACCAGTCAAATTTTTTTTCCTAGGCAAGGAGATCTGATCCATTAATTAATTAATTAATATATCCTATGACTCATACTAATGGTTCATGGGTATAACACATTACTAGCTACTTTATGTTAGAATTCACCTTTTTTTTTCCCAATTATTCCATTTAAGCGTGAAGCGTTTTTCTCGCTTGTTTATAAAACATGTTAAAGTATTACGTACCAAACTTCAAAAACAAAGGATTCATTGTCCATCACATGTGATGTGAGGTCCTTTCCCCTTAAGAACTACCCCATATTGTGATGCTGGAAGAGAATATGGAGACGCTAGCATACGTGGGCCGGTTTCTAACATGGAATGGACGGTTAGCTTAACAAAGGAGAAGGAAAAATACAGTATAGATCATTTTTTTACTTATATTCATTTTTAATCATTGATTTTATTTTTATTCAATAAGGTAAACTATTATAAAAGTTAAAATCACAATCATGGTTGATTGAAAATAAAATCAATGATTGAGGATGAATCCATTTACATCGACCAATTTTCAGTGACACCCACTTTCATTAATTCATCGATCTTATTATCTTCATTCAATAGTGCAAATTATTACTAAAATTAAAATCACAATCATTGTTAGATGAAAATAAGATCAATGGTTTAAATGGATCCCGTCTTAAGAGGGATTCGTTTACACAATTTTTGTTTAAAAATCATTTTTCACTTACATTCACTTTCACTCATTGATATTATTTTCATCAAATGATATAAATTATTACTAAAGTAAAAATCACAATCACTGTCAAATTAAATTATTGCATGTCCTTCAAGTGTTGGATAGGAGTGTACTTAATTTATTTATATACATTATGTTTGAAATAAATTAAAACTTAAAAGGAAATAATTTGATTTGATTGACACGTCAAAACATTAGTTGAATTAAAAAAATTCCCTTTTATTGTAAACATTTCTATTTTAATTAGCCTATATTTATTTTTAAGGGCACATTTATTTAGGTTTTTTTCTTAATATAAATAACTTTTGATCAAAAATAATTTCTAAATATATATATATACATATTTATTTAGTTGAGCTTTTACCAAAAATTAGAAACTGAAAAAAAAAAACGATGATATTTAACCAAGATATATTTTTCAACTTCTCACAAAATTGCTTTTTTTATTTATAAAATCACATTAATATCTTAAAATCACATTTTTAAAAATTTAAACAAATATGGGTTACTAACATATGGTTGGTCCGAGTGATAACGAACTTGAACCCCTTAAGCAAGTAGTCAGATGTTTGAATCATGACTCTTGTATATGGAGAAAACTGGTTCAGAGGGAAGAACTAGGGATGGCAATTTTATTTGTACCCGTAGATACCCGTGGATAAAATCCGCAACGGGCATGGGACGGGTAGTTAAACGGGTGCCAGCGGGTAAAATAAAGGGGTAATTTCAATACCCGCTTATAAACGGGGCGGGAGCGGGTATCACGCTATCCGTGCCCGCGGATATCCGCACCCATTACTTAAATTACTATAATACTCTTTATTATATATATCTACTAATTGCTAAACCTAATTTCCCATCCTTACTTACTAAAGCTAATACTAATGGAAAAATAAGTACCTACTAATATTAATTATATTAAGTTGAGCTATTATTAAGTTAGGAGAAAACATAATCCAATGGTGTTTTAAGTAGATCCTAGCTTTTGTAACTTTTATTTTTAGAGAAAACAAATATATTTGATTACTCTTGTTAGTAACTTTTGTAATTGGATAATGCTTTCGTAGTTTCGTAACATCTATTTGTATGAACACAGTTATTTTAATAGAAATTACGCATATTTCAACAATTTTTCAAGTAAAAATAACAATTTTTTTCTAAAAAAATAATCCGTGGATATCCGCAAACCCGCGAATATTCGCGAAACCCGCTGGATACCTGCTCGCAAGATACCCGTGCGGGTAACGAACGGGAACGGGTACGGATTTCACCCCGCGGATGCGGGGACGGGGGAGTGCTACCCGTATCCGCTCTGCTCCGTTGCCATCCCTATTAGTCACCTTGTGTGTCCAATAACCCCAAAAAAAATTAGTCACTGCTAACAACGGTGAATACTTCATACACATGACATGCATGGTTACCCAAAAAAAACAAATATGGTATAATTATTGGAAGATTGTATCTTCCCCTTATGCGGATTAATTATTATAACTAAATTTTGAAAAAACCTGCACGAGATACTCGCTTTCATGCACTGAGGTAAGTGGTCCCTTCGCTTGGAGTGGATATGTTCCACATTCAATTAATCCATGGTCTATAAATAGCATCCACCGTCTGACACAACACTTTGTCATTTAGCAGCTAAAACTCGTAAAGGTCCTTTTGCAAAACTGAGCAGTAAGTTGCAACTTTGAAATTAAGGAAGAAAAAAAAGTAAGAGAAGAAAATGTCTGACAGCACAGCTACCTGCGTAGACATCCTCCTTGCCATCATCCTTCCTCCTCTTGGGGTATTCCTCAAGTTTGGCTGCAAGGTATTAATTGTGTTTAATTTTGTTCTCTCAAGGGAATCAACCTTAATTATCTTCCTTTTTGTTTTGGTTTCTTATGTTTGTTCTGTAATGTAATTCCTAATTTGTTGCTGGTCTGTGTTATATATGCAGGTGGAGTTCTGGATCTGTTTGGTGCTCACCATTTTTGGATACATTCCTGGAATTATATATGCTGTCTATGCTATCACCAAGTGATGATCGCCCTTCAGCTTTTTCTTGTAAAGTACGTCTCACTTTTTTTTCCTTCTAAATTTCACATAGAATTGGGGTATTGCTGTTTTAATTAAATTAGGCTATATTATATTGTTGGTCTTCTATCGTAACTCTTTTAGTTTCGTTTTAGTCCTCTGTTTAATTAATTTTCGCTCCCACGTGATCACTTATATGGTCAACATTATACGAACAACTTGGTTTTCTGTCACATATATATTAATGATGTTAGATTTTCATCGTTAGTCTTTAAAAATTATCTCCCCTCTTCGAAATATGAAAAAAGTCGTCGGAAACCCCCTCTCTTCCTTATTGACCAGCTTCATCGTCAGCCTTTGTTCTCCCTCTCCTCTTTATACTGCAATTTCTACTTTTGCAGCTGACCCATTATCTAGATCATAAAACATTTTGATCCCAACAAATGTTTAACTAAGGGTGAGTAAAGTCAAAAGTATGGTAATAACCTGAACTAGTGTTTGAGGCAGATCTGGGGCCCTATCAAGAGCATTCTCAAGGTCAACAACTTAATCTGGAGATGATTAGGAGCATCAGCAACACCAAATTTGGAACAAATGCTGACGCTGCTACAAAGGACGCATTGGAGCACTGAAACGTTGATGAAAAACGCATTTTGATTGGAAATGCGATAATCATCAAAGAGAGCTTCTTTGCGAAACTGAACGATGGATTGAATATCGTCGTCGTTGAGAAATTAGAGGAGAGGGAGGAACAGAAGCTGGCCAAGAAGGGGAAAAAATGGAAGACACGAAGAAAGGATGTCTCCCACGAATTTTATAGATTCCGACTATTAATGATGGAAATCTATTATCTTTATTATAAATTTAATGAAAATGATCAACTTAGTATAATTAAATAAAAGGTAAAATTGAAACTAAAAAAATAAGATAGATGATCAAAAATATAATTTAGCATTAATTGAATTATATTAACATTTTTGTGCATAGTATAAAGATTTAAGTTGATATATATTATCGATATAAAATTTTTTTATACAGACAATCAATCAAAAATTATCATATAAGTTAAAGTGTTTGACTTTTATCTTACCTACCTTAAAAATCACATACATAATGATTTCTGATTGGTTGTCAATATAAACAAACTTTACACTGATAATATATAACAATTAAACTGATAGTATAAACATAAATGATATAAAATATTATATAATAAATAAGATACATTTTAAGATCCAAGTATATAGTTTTATTTTATATTTATAAAAAGGTATTATTTTTTACATTATTATTCGTTAATCATTTTATAGTAATTTTATTTATACCTGAGAAATTAGTTTTGTTTTTGTATAAAAAATAATCTGGGAGCAAACACTTTCCTAATCCAATTTTTTAGATTAAGTTGGAAAAGTGTTTGCTCATGGATTTTTTCAAGGTGTGTCTATAATACGTAGCAAGCAGCAATATCGTGTACTAATTATTGGATAAAGCTGATCCAGAATGAGTTTATGTATAAAATGAAAAAGTATGAATATATTTAATCTTGATTAATTAAAGTGAATTGAGATTTTATTATATTATAACTAATCAATGATAAATATATTTTTTATTTTATTTTATATTCGAACTCATTTTACGTGAACTTTTCGTCTATAACTTAGGGACATAATTTAAGGAAAAAACTCTTATAAAATAAATTTACCTTTAAAATGAATAAGAAAAGATGTTTTCATCTTTAAGTGAATTAAGATCTATATATATTTTATTTATTTATTTAAAGAGGAATTCACTTTTAAAAGGGCTTTATCCAGAATTTAATGGAAAGAAGTAGCACTGATTGGATCCTTTATCTTGTTAAATAATTGTGTTTAGGTGGCAGTTGCTTTAATTTGCCTTTTTATTATTTTAACAAATTTCCTTCAGCATAAGAGTGCTGGTACTCACTAGTGGAATCAATGCTTTTGTTGACAGGTGGACAATAAACAGTTGTCAAGGGCCGTCTTCATGTATTATATCCCAGATATTTGTGTTAAAATAATTTATAACCGTTTGATGGACAACAGTGATTTTTTTGTCTTCGCGGTATATTAGTGTCGATATTCATTTTTAATGTTTTTTTTAAACTTGTCTGCTTTTGTCTTATGCGTGAATGAAAGTGTCTACATTGTGGCCTCAAGATATATGGCAGGAATGGAAAGATAGTAGCTCCGCGGGTTCGAATGTAGGAAAAAAGAAAAAAAAAATTGAACTTATTTCAATAATTTATGATATATGTGTTTCAATGGGTGATACAAATTATCGATTTTATTATTATTATTATAATCGATTATAATAGAATCAGTTTTATGTTTGGATGTATTTTTTGAAAAGCGATTAGTGTAAAAAAATTATTTATATATAGTAAATAGTAAATTACTAAAAAAAAGTATGAACTTATTTATATAATTTAATAATATTTATTTGATAGTTAATTTTATAGGGATGAAATATGAAAAATGTTATTGATTTCAAAATAATCTAATAACTTTTTAAATAAACTTCAAAAAATTTGTTTATCTAAAAATAATTTTTTCTCATAAAAATAACTATTTTAAAATTTAATCAATTCATTCAAATATTCCAAGTTTTACTTAAAAAACAGTTTTTAGTATGAAAAATAATTCTTTCTTAATAATCTTGGTCATGTGTGCCCTCTCATGTGAAATGTATTATTACTTATTACTATCAAATTAATTAATTCGATTTTTATATTCCACCTGGAATTTTTAGAGCGCTTTTGTTAAGCTATGAGAGATTTTTTGTGGACTTCGTTCATCACGGATTCACGGGCGCACGGTGGCTGTGGTTTCCCCACATATTCATTCTTATTTTTATGGATTTAGTTAGTATCTTTTTTATTTTGTTAATAAATCATAAATTATTATATGAAATAGACTTTATGAAAAATAATGTCAGGGGTTTGATTTTCTATTATATGTATGAAAAATATTCTATTAAAAAAAATAAAACTCATTTCGATAATTTTTACATCTCAAAAAAACTTATACTTTAGCTATCGGCATCAAAAAAAATTATCATCCTTCACAATTATTTACACAAATTAAAGAGTCATTATTTGAAACATCATGAGAAGTGGGCAACACCAAATTTGACTTTTCAACATGATTTTTTTTTACCTATAAGGGAAGTCGGTCAGCAATGGCAAGTCGACTTCCCAACGACTTTTTTTTTTCGTTACTTAATTTTTGTAATTGTGTTTTAAGGGTTAAATTATATTTTATTAGTATAAAATTGTAATTAAATTTTGTTCTGTTGGTACTAAAAATAAAAATATATAATAGTACAATATTAATACTAAAATTTTATTGGAAGACTTCCTCTCCCAAATGATGAACAATTCCATACAATTACAAAATTAATTAAGAAAAGAAATAAATGGTGAGAAGTCGACGACACCAAAGCCGACTTCCCTTAAGATTTAAAAAAGCGATCACATTGAGAAGTCGGCTCGACCAATGCCGACTTCCCTTATAGGTAAAAAAGATTCATGTTGAGAAGCCAGCTTTGATATTGTCGACTTCTCCTCTTGGTGCACAAAAACATGAGTAGTTGTATAAAGGTTTAATTGCATGTTTAGTCCCCATAACTTATTTTGAGGGATCAAACGCTTGAAAAAGTTGAGGGACGAAAAGTGTAATTAAAATTTTTGAGGGACCAAAATCGCACAAATGAAAAAATTGAGGGACGAAAAGTACAATTAAGCCTTATATAAATAATCTTGTATGGATGGAGCATCTCCAATGGGAGTTGCTTAAGGGTTGTATAGTGTTGGAGAATAAAGTTACACATAGGGCAAAATAAAGACAATTGAAATATATATAAGTTGGGAAGCTTGAGTCCAAATTTTCTAGACCTTTTGGACAACAAAGTAACTCCCAAACTTATTATACAAATTAACTCACTCCCTCAATTGGGCTCAATCTTAAATGCTAATATGGTATCAGAACCCATTTTTTTTAAAAAAAACGAAGGTCTCTGACTAAAAAAAATGACACAAACCCAAGCAACCAAAAAAATAATAATAAAATGGGCCTGAGGCCTCTGAGGCTAAAATAAAAAAATAAGTACAAGCCAAAAAATAACAAAAATCAATTTGAGTAAGTCACAATTGGGCCTCCAGTTGGACTTGAGGGGTATGTTGGAGCATAAAGTCCCAAATAGGACAAAATAAAGACAATTGAAATGTATATAAGTTGGGAAGTTTGAATCCAAATTGTCCAGACCTTTTGGACAAAAAAGTAACTCCCTTTCAATTGTCTTTATTTTATCCTATGTTTTACTTTATTCTCCAAAATATAGAGCTAAGCAATCATTCCTTACATAATTGCACCATTGGAGTTAAATTAGGCGGATATGAGTTGCTTGTAAGAGTTGTTTCTATAAGTAAAGAATTCTTATATAAGAACCTCGAATAAAATAGAGAGAGAGAATTGAGAATTACATTGGTTTTCTTCCTCTCGAAACTCAAAATAACAATAAATATGAGTAAAAATGTAGGTAACTTGTAGGACCCATTTGATAAACATTTTAAAATTTCATAATTTGAATGAAGAGTTGCATAAAATAGTAAAAAATAAAAAAATTAAGGTAACATATAGAATTCATAAAAAGAAAAATTAAGCAACTTCAATTAATTGTATCATTTTCTCTTGATTCGTTGAATCCACTGTAAAGCTGTTTTTCTGAAACAAAGATTTATTTTAATGATACAAAAGAAACATCAAAACATGCTTTGAATATATATATATATATATATATATATATATATATATATATATATATAGTTTTTCTAGTGTCTGTAGTGTTATTTTAAAAATATATAATATATGTTTTATTTTCTAGTAATTTTAGGATGAATTATAATAAAACTATATATATATATATATATATATATATATATATATATATATATAAAATATGTTGATTAAAAAATTAACATAAATACTAAAAAAAAGTTTGCTTAAATTTTTTTTGGTGCTAAAATTTACTTAAATTTTATTCTTTTAAAATTAGGTTTCAAATTATTTGTTTTTTATACATAAAACTTTAGTTGAGTTGGGTCCCAGGAACTCATCAGAATCAGGACTGACCTCACGGTTCAAGGAACGCATATAGAGTACTTACATATTATCCATCAACGAGATCCTCAGATCGTTAATGGGATTCGAACTCACGTTCTTATATGATATGAGTCATATCCTTACCAACTGGACCGACTTCGTTGACAAAATTATTTGTTTTAAATCAGGAAAACAAAGTATCATCTTTATGTTCTCAAAAATTGAGATCGCTTGCTTGTTACTAATGCTACGTGTATACTTTGGTTTAGCCGCTTTCCGATTATTTTTGTTATTAAACTTTTATAAACATTAGACTTGATTTAGATTGCAGTGATATGTAAGTCATTGAATGAGTTTATGTTTTTGTGACAAATTGATTAACTCATATTATATAGGTGTCTTCTAGGTTGCAACCGTGCACCTCTTTCATTGAGAAATTTGGGCTAATGCATTTGCCAGTTAGGATTCTCCCGGAACCCTGTTTTTTTTATTTGATCAAAGGTTATGTATTATTTTTGTATTTGAAATGTTATTGTCTCCATATTTGTCAAATGTGTATCATATTGTATTTGCAACATTTATACAAAACACAAAAATTGGTATGATGAATCTTGACTATCACCCCCAATCCGTAACCTCCTCTCAACTTTCCATGGCATCCGAAATCCCTAACCCTCTCAGATTTCTATTTCATCCCTTCCATCTTTCGATCGCATCCGAAATCCCTAACCCCTCCCTGCCAGCCAACACCAAATCTGAGCATCTAGCAATCGAAAAATTATTGCTAGTGCCAAACTCGTGGTGAAAACAAAACCTGGAATGGAGGCATTCTTTCTCTATTTATCACAAAACGAAGGAGCACATCATGTTATCGAAGGAAAGATGGTGATTTCCATTATCGTTTAACATTGTTGAAATACGATAATAAAAAAAAAATCAAAGCACAAAAACATTGAACAAAAAACAAATATACGATCCAAGTACGACATCTTATTATTTACCTATAATACATAAACAATATATGAAATACAAGTTTGACCAACATTATACTCTTTAACCGAGTAAAATTCCAACAAAATTTAAATATGTTGATGTGTATATATGAATGAAATCTATTGGTCGATGAAAGTGGAGCACTGTTGCACAAGCTTTGTTGCTGATGCAACTTAGACGACACCAATTATATACTAGTCGTTGAACCGGTGCAATGCACCGGTATATTTCTTCGGGATAAAAATTGTGTCTTATTTTGATGTAACCTATTATATTACGACTAATAATATCTTGTCATGTAAATTAAAATTTTATTTAATATTAAAAATGTAAAATACATGGCAAAATATTATTGATTAGAAAAAACTTGTTTGCTGGTCACTTGTCTGCTGCGACTCGTTTGCTGGTCACTTGTCTGTTGTGACTCGTCTGCTAGTCACTTGTCTGCTGCGACTCGTCTGCTGGTCACTTGTCTGTTGAGACTCGTCTTCAGGTTACTTGTCTGCTAATAACTCGTCTGCTGTTTCACTCATCTTCTGTATCTTTATTCAGCCTAACACATATAACACATCCATCCACACATGTTTCCCCTACCTCATCCAAAAGGTTGAAAATCAATAAATGCAATCTGAAAAAATTAATGTACACCACACTGTGTAGCAACTTTATTTCCTCTTAATAAAACAAATAGAAATAAACAAACTGTGACAAATTCAAAACTAAATGAAGGACAAAGGCAAAACCACCTCCATTTTATTTTTTAAAAATAAATTTGTCTCTTTGTTGATATTATTGGATCAATTTAAAGGTATGAAGACGTGTCTGCTGGTCACTCGTCTGCCGGTTACTTGTCTGCGGAGACTCGTCTGCTGGTCACTCTTCTGCTAGTCACTCGTATGTTGTTTCATTCGTCTGCTGGTCATTTGTCTGCTAAGTCTCATCTACTAGTCATTCGTCTGCTATTTTCGCTCGTCTGCTGGTCACCTGTCTGCTGTTTCACTCGTCTGCCAAGAGTCATCTTTCCCACATGTTTCTTCCCATTCTGTTACAACTATTTGTTGATGACATGGCTTAACTTCTATTAGTATCAGTACAACTCTCTTCTTCAAGGAACTAAAATGTAGTGCTATTCCTTTGCTTTGCTTTTATCTATTTGTTGATACTATTGGATGAATTTAAAGGTATGAAGACGTGTGAAAACAGAGCATCTTAATTGCATTTTTCATGTATCTGATTAATTTACTATAAGAAAACAGGTAACTTGTCTGCTGAGACTCGTCTGCTGGTCACTTTTCTACTACTACTCGTCTGTTGGTCACTTTTCTGCTGTGACTCGTCTGTGGATTACTTGTATGTTGTGACTCGTCTGCTGATCACTTGTCTACTAAGACTCGTTTGCTGGTCACTAGTCTGATATTTTGGTGTAGAGTAATGTTAACTTCATGCAAATATAAAGAGATAGAAAGAGAAATTAATAAACTAAAAATTAAACAATAAATGGCATAACTGACAATAAAATGAAGATAATAAATAACTAATTCATGATGAGTTTTGCTGCAGAAGATCATTTGTATACTCAAAAGAAAGCCTAGTCGATTAAATTTCTTTTGCAGTAACCAAAATTACCTACCCATAAGAAACCATTCGAAGAAGAAAGCAAAAAAAAAAAAAATACAAACAATCATCACATGCTCTCCCCTTTACTGGTCTGCTTCAGTCACTTGTCTGCCGATACTCATCTGCTGGTTACCTGTCTGCTTAGACTCGTCTTCTGAGTCTGTTGGTCACTCGTCTGCTAAGACTCGTCTGCTGTTTCACTCATCTGCTATTTAAGCGAGCATCAGAAATGCTTGATTGGTGGGGCGAAAATCAGTTATAACAGAATCTGTTCAAAGTTGTTACAAATTTTAAAATCACCATATATGTAACATATCTTGAGTATTTTAAAATATCATAACAGTAAAAAATAAGTCATTACTATGATAGAACTGATTACATTTGTTACAAATTTGATTCAAACACCTGCCTATGTTTATAAACTTGATTTATTCGTTTGTACAAAAAACTGATTACATGTCATAAATTTGATTCAAAAACTTGCCTCCTTAATTTCATTGGAATTCATGTGCATAGGCTATGGACTCCCATTTTACGACAATTGTCTATAAGAAAACAAGTATTGGATTAGCTGAGGGCTTATTATTCAATAAATGAAAGACTGGCCACTGGTCTGCTGAGACTCGTCTACTGGTCACTTTTCTGCTACGACTTGTCTGCTGGTCACTTTTTTGTTGGCACTCGTCTGCGGGTCACTTGTTTGCTGTGACTTGTCTGCCGGTCATTTGTCTACTAAGACTCATCTGCTAGTCCCTTGTCTGCTATTTCACTCGTCTGTTGTTTAAGCGAGCATCAGAAATGCTTGATTCGTGAGGTGAAAATCAGTTACAGAATCTGTTCAAAGTTGTTACAAAGTTTAAAATCACCATATATGTAACATATCTTGAGTATTTTAAAATACATAACAATAAAAAATAAGTCATTACTATGATAAAATTGATTACATTTGTCACAAATTTGATTCAAACACCTACCTATGTTTATAAATTTGATTTATTCGTTTGTTCAAAAAAATGATTACATATCATAAATTTGATTCAAAAACTTGCCTCATTAATTTCATTGGAATTCATGTGTATAGCCTTTGGACTCCCATTTTACGATTTTTTTTACATTCTTTACATGCTATGTTTGTAATTGCTTTGTGGATAGTAAATGTGACTATTTGGGTAATGTAAGTATTAAACCCTTAGAAGATTCCATTATCACTATATCACTATATTCAAAACGTGTGTTGATTTGGCCTTAGTTCCATTTTCAAACACTTGTAGTCATCAGATGGGTGAACATTTCTTCACTGATAGTCATCAGACGGTGATCATTTAAAAGGTTCTTCATTGATAGTCATCAGACGGGTGATCATTTAAAATGTTCTTCACTTTTAGTCATCAGATGGGTGAACATTTCTTTACTGACAGTCATCAGACGGGTGATCATTTAAAAAGTTCTTCATTGATAGTCATCAGACAGGTGATTATTTAAATGATTATTCACTTTTAGTCATCAAATGGGTGAACATTTCTTCACTGATAGTCATCAGACGGGTGATCATATAAAAGGTTCTTCACTTTTAGTCATCAGACGGGTGAACATTTCTTCATTGATAGTTATCAGACGGGTGATCATTTAAAAGGTTCTTCAGTTGGGTTGGCAATGGGTAGGGTACTATAATACCCGTCCCCATACCCACATTTTAAAAAAATACCCGCACCCGTCCCCATACCCTCGTGGGTAGCAACTGAAATACTCTTACCCTTACCCACTGGGTATCTAAGTATCCATACCCGTACCCATTACCCGCACTTTAATTAACTAAAAAATCAATAAATAAATAAAAACATTATTAAAGTCTAAAATATCATGATAATATATAACAAAACATAGTATTCTAGCATGTTCTCAAAAAATTTAATGATAGTATATAACAAAAAAGAACATTATTAAAGTCCTACGCTAGGATCTATAGGAATAGAAAGAATTAATAGGAACTCCGGAATGATAGGAACTGAAGGGAAGAACAACTGAACGACGCTTGGAACTCAGAAAGGATAGGAACTCAAGTGATGAACAACTGCACAACGCTAGGAAAGTAATATAGGAACGTAATAAGCTAACTTTCATTTCAATTCAATCAATATTTTTAATTTAATTTAATTTAATATATATATATATATATATATATATATATATATATATATATATATATATATATATACACACAGTAAATTTCAGTAATTGAAGCCCACATAATTTCACAGCACAATAAACCAATAAATTACCATAGTTTTCGGCCATCAACCACTCCAATATTGTCTAGGCAATTGATCCAATTACACAAGAAACATGTTCACTGGTCTAATAATAAGGCAATAATATATATTTAACATATGGTAGGTTCGAATCAAAAACATCCTTCACTGAGGAATTAGTTTCAGGATCACCAAAGAGGTAACCCAAGTTTAAAATATTAATATTTATATATATATATATATATATATATATATATATATATATATATATATATATATAATAATAATAATAATAATAATAATAATAATAATAATAATAATTAAAAAAATATTATTATGTAGATATGCGGGTATGGAGCGGGGTGGGTACTAAGGCACCCGTATCGCACCCGTACCGCACCCCTTAAATATTGCGGGTAATTACCCGTCCCCGCCCCCGTACCCCATTATGCGGGTAATTACCCTACCCATCATGGGTAATTTTTGCGGGTACCCACTGGGTAAGATAGCCATGGCCATCCCTATTCTTCATTGATAGTCATCAGACGGGTGATCATTTAAAAGGTTCTTCATTTTTAGTCATCAGACGGGTGAACATTTCTCGATTTTCTCACTTATTTTCTCGATTTAACTATCATACCTTGGTCAGGACCACAATTTATACCATGTCTTCATCTTCAATTAGTATACCTGGGCTATTGATTCACTTCCTCATTTATAATTTTTTCTAATGATATAAGTTGTGAGATATTTTTTCCTATTAGAGGCTTTAATAATCAAGCACTTCACCCTACTTTTATTCAGTTTAGGAGGGAGTTCTCCTTGGTATACCATTACCATTAAATAGTATATACTTAAAAATCAATAATTTGAAACATCAGAAATTAGTGACACACATCAGATATAAGTTCAGTAAGATCATAAGTTGTAAAAGCTGAAAAACATAAACACTGAATATTCAGTGTCCAAAGTTTACAAAATAATGTTGCCCATTACACCATTGTCTATTAATTCCTAAATTTGGCAGTTCCATCATTGCCCAAAACACATTTAAGATTATGATTGATGATCATAATCTTCATATGAGGAAGTACAAACATTAATTTGATTCAAAAACTTGCCTCATTAATTTCATTGAAATTCATGTGTATAGCCTTTGGACTCCCATTTTACGATTTTTTTACATTCTTTACATGCTGTGTTTGTAATTGCTTTGTGGATAGTAAATGTTATTATTTGGGTAGTGTAACTATTAAACCCTTAGAAGATTCCATTATCACTATATCACTATATTCAAATACGTGTGTTGATTTGACCTTAATTCCATATTCAAACACTTGTAGTCATCATACGGGTGAATATTTATTCATTGACAGTCATCAGATGGGTGAACATTTCTTCACTGATAGTCATCAGACGGGTGATCATTTAAAATGTTCTTCACTGATAGTCATCAGACGGGTGATCATTTAAAAGGTTCTTCACTGATAGTCATCAGACGGGTGAACATTTCTTCACTGACAGTCATCAGACGGGTGAACATTTCTTCACTGATAGTCATCAGATGGGTGATCATTTAAAAGGTTCTTCACTGATAGTCATTAGACGGGTGATCATTTAAAAGGTTCTTCACTTTTAGTTATCAGACGGGTGAACATTTCTTCACTGATAGTTATCCAACGGGTGATCATTTAAAAGGTTCTTCACTGATAGTCATCATACGGGTGATCATTTAAAAGGTTCTTCACTTTTAGTCATTAGACGGGTGAACATTTCTTCTGAACAACAATTTTGAAAATGGAAACTGAAATAGTAAAAAAATTTGAACAGCAATATACGTCACCCGTCTGAAAATGAGAATATATGTCACACGTCTGAAAATGGGAAGTTGAAGAAAATGGGAAAAATAGAAGAAGCACCGAAGGGATTTTAGTGAGAAGAGATGAGGAAGTTAAGAATGTCACCCATCTGAAAATGGGAATATATGTCACCCGTCTGAAAAATATAAAAGAACTCAAATGAATATCAGTGTGATCAAAATTACGTCCCTTGTCACCAGAAGAACCCAAAATGAAAATATAAGATTAAGCTGGAGAATAGAAAGTCTCTAAAACACCTACAAATTGTAAATTTGTAAGTGCTGAAAATGATTAAAGATGATCCAGCCTACCACAACCTCTTCTAACTCCTCCTCAGCCTCATCAACACCAGCAATATCAGCAAAAGTGATTATTTCACCTTATTAATTCACATGACTTTGTAACAGCAAAAGTGTCTGAGTTGTAGCTACTAATCCGACCAGCTGTGTGTTGCACACAACATAAAAAAAAACAAATCCACTCTAGCAATGAAGCAAAACTAAAAACTCAAAGGCTACCAGATCACCAAATGTAGGAAAGAGAAATACAATTAGCTGAAGTCATCAACAATCGAGATAGATTAATTTCAGAACCTTCTCGGAAATCATCAACAACCTAGGAGAAAGGAGATTTGGAGTTAGTAGGAGGTTGATCGCCGCCATCGCCGTCACCGGAGAAGAGGCAGAGGAGGAAGGAATGATTAGTGATTGTGAATGTGTGAAGGTGTAGGATTTGGATTTGGTTGTCGTTCTGGGGTGGTAAACGGGAGCCATGGCAAAGAAGGAAAAGGAAAGGGTGTTTGATAGGTTGTGGTTTTGTGATGGAAAAGAACCATGCCCTAGTTGACGTGATAAAGTGAAGAAAATGGTGCTTGAGTCAACACGGCACCTCTGTAACAAAGAAAAGTAAATGAAGTGGAAGAAAGAAGCAGACGTGATGTTTTTGAGCGGCAACTTAAATGCCTGCGTTTGCTTTTAAAAAGAAAAAGGAAAAACACCCAAAAAAATATAGGACCAACACGTGCGATGAATAGTAAATGCAAGTTCTCCGTTATATAATATATATATATATTCAAGACGCTTGTGAAATAAAGATGTCTTAATAATTTTATGGCAGGCCTTTACTCTCAGTCGGTATAAGTGATTGTCTAAGTGTGTGTTTGGATCGGTTACAAAATTTAATTATTTCAATAATTGATTATAAGTATAATCGATTATTGTTCAGTTTTATGTTTGGAAGTGTTTGTTGAAAAACGATTATAAGATAATCCATTTCGCTTGGATTGTGTAAAAAAATCACTTATCTATAGTAATTTACTAAAAACGATAAGAAGTTATTTGTATAATTTAATAATATTTGTTTGGTAGTTAGTTTTGCAAAGATGAAATGAGAAGAGTGTTGTTAGTTTCAAAATAATATAACAACTTTTAAATAAGCTTCAAACTTCTCTAAAAATATTTTTTTTGTGCACAAAAAAAGATTTAAAACATTTTTTCTTTTAATTTATACTTATCAAAATATTAATTGATTTAAATACAAATATCTTTTAATTTTTGGCTCACATAATTTTAAAACAATTATATGCTGGGTGAGGAATCTAAAACAAATGGCTATTATATATTCGCTTTCATGTACGTGACATAAATCGAAGTTAAATATTAATTTTAAGTTTTATTCTTGCCGACATGGTGTCCCCTCCTGGAGTGGATATGTTCTATCTACACTTCCTCAAGCAATCAGCGTCTACCGCCTTACATACCACGTTAGCATTTAACATCTAGCAGTAGCAAATTCCTATAAAGTTCCATTTGCAAATTTGAAAGGAAGCAAAAAAAGAAAAAAAAGGTAAGAGAAAATGACCACAGCTACCTTCGTAGACATTATCATTGCCATCCTCCTCCCTCCTCTTGGGGTATTCCTCAGGTTTGGCTGCAACGTACGTATTGTGTTTAATTTTGTTCTCTCAATTGATCAACCTTAATTATCTTCCTTTTTTTTTTTTTTTTTTTTCCTTTTTGTTTCGTTTCTTCCTGATGTCTGTAATTCGTACTTTGTTGCTGGTCTGGGTTATGCAGGTAGAGTTCTGGATATGTTTGATTCTCACCATTCTTGGATATATTCCTGGAATTATATATGCTATCTATGCTATAACCAAGTGATGACTGATGATCATCCTTCAGCTTTTGTAAGTCTCACTTTTAATTTGTATTAAAATTTCACATAGAATTGGGGTATTGTTTTTTTTTTTTTTTTTTTTTTTTGTGTGTGTGATGTGGGTTATTGTTGTTTTAATTAAAATATGTTAACATCTCCGCGCATGTATAAACACAAATGATATAAAAGACAAATTTTATGATCCAAGTATATGGTTGATATTTGATATTTATAGAAGTTTTTTTTTTTTACATTATTATTCGTTAATCATTTTATATTAATTTTATTTGTACACAAGAATTTAGTTTTGTTTTTGTTAAAAAGTATGCCGAGTCTTTTGATATATAGATAAAAGATTGGGTTGGGAAAGGGTTTGCTGGCGGATTTTTTCCAAGGTTTGTAATATGTAGCAAGAAGCAACCTACGTTCAAGATAGCGGGTTGAGATCCTCTTCATTTCTTTTCTCTATTTCCTTTGTTCGTTATTATAATTTTAGGAGTATAAACATAATAATAATATTAGATGAAGTCCAAATATTTTTATATATTTAAAAATTATAATAATGAAACTCTTAATTTTCTCTTGAGGAATGAACAGGATTTCTATCCCTAGGTAGGAGGGGAGTAATCCTCTTATTCTTATTCTTGATGTTTTATTCTTTGGTAAATAATTTGTGATTAGGTGGTTGTTGCTTTAATTTGCATTTTTATTTTGACAAATTTTCTTCAACATAAGGGAGGTGGAACTTCTACTCACTACTGGACATCAATGCTTTTGTTGACAGGTGAACAATAAACAGTTGTCAAGGGCCTTCATCATGTCCTTCAACCCATATATTTGTGTATGTTAATTTGTCACAGTTTGATATTTGATGGACAAAAGTGATATTTTTTGTCTTTAGAGTATATTAGTGTCAATATTCCTTTTTGATGTTTTTTATTACTAGCCTGCTTTTTTCTTATGTCTGAATGAAAGTGTGGACCTTGTGGCCTCTAGATATATGGCAGGAAATGAAAGATATGAGCTTAGTAGGTGTCAATAATATCTAGTTCAATGTACCAAAAAAAAATATATATAGTTCACGTGTCTTTGACCTCAATATATTAATTTTATGTGGCATGTATTACTAATTATTACTTTCAAATTAATTAATTCGATTTATTGTTATTATATTCCGTTTGCAATTATGAGAGCGTTTTTGTTAAGCTATGAGATTCGTTCATCACGGGCACAAGGTAGATGCGGTATGTTGTCATATAATCGTGCTGATAATGTAATATTTTACTATTATAACAAGTATCTCAAAATTCATATACATGGCATAGGGTTATTGAGTATTAATTGATGTACAATATTTACATTAATAATATATTAAAATTCAATTAATTAATTAGAATTAGATCCAAATAAATAAGTATAAATAGTGATGATAAATTTAAAAAGAATCACTAAAAGTGTGTTTGAATTATATATGAATATTTTATTAATCAACTACAACAAATAATGATGTCAGTTTTATATTTGAACATTTTTTTTTTGAAAAATTATTTTAAGAAAATCTGTTTCTTTTGAATTACCTAAAAAATTAATTTTATATAATAAATTACAAAATATGAAGTTGTTTGTTTAGAGTAATAATATTTACTTCTCCCAAAATTAATTTTTTATATAAAGAAGTTTTTTATTATACTATAATCAAACTTATGGGCATGGCAATTTAAATTCAAAGTAGTTTTCATCTTTGAAAACATAATTTTCATACCAAATTAATCTCAACCAACCATATTTTAGGTTCAAGATATTTTAAGCAGGACAAAAAACAACTTAAGTTTGAGTTACAGTGTTTGTGGTAGACGCTACATTAAGAATGTTAAGCATTTAGGTGTCTGAATGATCCCTTCAAAAATTGACTTGTGAGGGGGTGGTTTATCCAGCTATATAAGCAATGGTCAGGCTTGTTAATCATCCGATGTGGGATTCGTAACACGTCCCCTGGAGCCTGGGTTCGTCACCACAAGCGATGGTTAGCGGCACTATCCACATCACCGGATAGAACGTGATTCTGATACTATGTTAAGAATTCAGGCATCCGAATGGTCCCCTAAAAAACTGACTTATGAGAGGGTGGTCTACCCAATTATATAAGTAATGGTCAGGCTCGCTAACCATTCAATGTGGGACTCGCAACACAGAAAAATAATGTTTTATAAAAGAAGAAAAGAAAAAAAAAAAGCAAAGGAAATTTCTAATGCCCTATCACCCCACCGTGGTTTTTTGTTTTTTTGTCATGTCCCTTTGTGGCCCACGCGTCAGAGTTGGCCCCCGCTAAATACAATTATACAAGAGGTGCCAACCAACAGCTCCCATATTTGTTTAACATGAAATTTCCATGGTCTTCCTAAATTTTGTTTATGAGAATCTTTCACATATTTTAATTTTTAAATTAATAAATTAATAGTTCAGGTTATTATAGGAACAATCCACAACCTATTCGTTAGAGGATTGTACCTTTATGTTAACAAGGTGTTACAAAAGGAAAAGAAAATTTTAATTCAAATCTTGATGGTTAAAAACAAAAAGGAACGGATTCAGTTTTAGCTCTAAGCTTACAATATTACAGCTTTCTGCTTAGTTTTTTTTCAATTAACTGAATGTAGTTTTGTGAAAGAGTTTTGCCAAAGGAAATTGCTACTTTGATCCAATTTATGTTCTTGGGAGGCAATAACTAAGCATCATGTATAACTATTTTGGCAGTTGGATGTTATTTACCTTCATTTGAGGTGGTCTTTACGGGATGCTTTGACAAGGTGGTGTCTAAAAATTTTGGGACCTTAAGCAAATCTATTAGAGAGACTTAACATAATATAAATTATTAATTCTCATATTATTCTTCTGACATTTTGAGTTGCGAAATCATTTATCAAACTTTATAATCTAGTAATTCTTCCATTTCACTCTCAATAAATAACATGACTAATTCATTTACTCTTTCTTGTAACATTGGTGATAAAAGATAGGATTTAAACAACTTTTATTTTAAAAAACTTCTGTCAGCCGTAGTAACTGTTACAAGTATTATTAGTAATATTCTATAAACAATGCATACATTTGGAAAAGAAAGTAATCTTTTGATATGGTTTAATATTTCTATTAGAGTATTAATTTCTCTTGTTAATACTTCTTTCAATACTTCCAGTTCTAAAAATAAATCAAGATCATCAATATCAAAATGTTCACTAAATCTTAAATTTTTTTTCAAGATTAATACAATTTTTTGCAATTCATCATCATCATCATCTAAATTTTTAAATTTTTTAGATTCAAATAAAAAATAAAAAATTAATAGTTTCATATTGTAAAAATTGTTCAAATCGGATTTCAATAAAAGAAATATATTGATCTAATATGTATAAAAAATATTTAATACAAAAAGAATCTTGATCTAAACGGGTGATCTCATGTTAACACTTTCATCAAATTATATTCAATATATTGGGCTTCTATATATTTTTCTATCCATTAAATTTTCAATGACCAATTAGTGGAAGATGGTGGGGCTTAAGGCAATTGCCTTAGTTGCCTTACCATCCCCACGGCCTTGTGCTTCGGTGGCAATACATTTTGGATGTATGATGACAACATGTGTGGAAGGCTGGATTTTTTTGTAATAGTCTTTCAAGTTTGTAAAGTTACTTATCTTTTTTGATAGATTCTTGTATATAAGTTTGGGCACCCCTTATATTCCAATCGATATATTTTTTGATTTATAAAAAAATAAGATGGTAAAAAAGTACTATGGGTTATAGCTTCCTTTATAAAGCTTTTTTTTTTTTTTTTTGATGAATATAAAGCTTTTTTTTCTTTCAAAAAGAAGCCTCTTATTTGTATTACATCAGCATTATCAAAATTTTAAGTATAATGTCAATGCTGGTTCGTATAAGTAGGTTAAGGTTCCAATTTGGAGTTTTGATATTTTTATGTGAGTGAGTTCAAATTCTTTATATACTATTTACACCCTGTGATTGTAAATAGGAAAATCTTCTGAGTAGGGGTGTTTGCGGATTAGATCGATTTTGAGCCGAAAAATCATCTAATCCAAAACTGGAAACAATCTGCAATTTGGATTGTATCGATTTACTTCCTTAAGAAAATCTGCTCTAATTCAATTCAATCAAATGCGGTTTGGATTGGATAATTTGATTTTTACAAATATATGGTTACATAGTTATATTACGTCAAAGATCATATTACAAGTTAAATTGAACAGAACATTAAACCTATATATACATTTAATTTTTATGTAGGTACATTAAGTACATGAATGACTATACAAATTCCAATACAAAGATTTGGCAAATCCAACAAAAATAGATAATGAAGGTGTTAGTTCAATTTGTATGACAATTCAAACTTGTAATGACCATATTACAAGTATGAAAAACAATGCTTAAGTATTAGTGGTCCTATAATTTCAAAAACAAAAGTATTATATAGTAGGTCAGTTTGGATTGGATTGGATCAGTTTTTACTAGGGGATCCCAAATTCGATCCAATCTGATAAAAAAAAAGGGATTTTTTCAGTTGTTTTCAGTTTGGTTGATTTTCGATTTTCCGGTTTCGATTTTTACGGTTTGAATTGGTTTAGATCGGTTGATGAACACTCCTACTTTTAAGGTCGAGAAGCTAGTTGAATAATCTTGTATGGAAAAACAATTTATTGTAGGTGATCCTTGGGGTATGTTTTGATTAAGGGTTTTGAAAAGAAAGGAAAAGGAAAACTTATTCTTTCTTATTTATATTTTAATGTATATTTGAGATTTTTTTTTTAAATGAATAAATAAAATAAGAGATGATCATATAACATTTATTCATTTTTATAAACATTTTATAGTTTTTTAATTTAAAAACAAATAATAAGCCTTTCATTTCTTTTGCCTCCAAAACTCTCCATCCAAACATACCCTCGGAGTTGGACGTCCCCCAATCCTTTAAAATTCATGTCCATATATAGTGCTTCACTTCTCCTAATTACTATTTTAGTAACCGAAAGAAAAGTTTGTCAATAATATATGGATCTCTAAAACACTTTTTAAGAAATCAAGAAAAAATAATATTTTATAGAAAGACTATCCTTTTTTTTTTTTATCCAAAAAGACTACCATTTTTCTTTCCCATAATATAATAGGAAATATGCTAACTATACATTTGCCATCTATTGGCTTGGACGGTTTTCCTATTGTTCGTATCAAAGAATTCCATATTTTATTATTAAAAAATCATAATTTGTCCATAAAATCCAGCACACGTAATTAACAAGGATCGAGAGACAACAGATGCTTTTGTTTAAATTGAGTACCAACATAATTCCATTTACCCTCCTCAGTTCTATGCCAAATCCTTTGTGATACTAACATTATGATCAATTTAATTGAGGTAAGATATTCTGATTTAGTAAAACTTTTGCCCCAAAATTATAGGATAACTTTTATGTGGATCCCATATATATCAATTCTTTCTTCATATTTTTTCTTTACACGTCCAAGCTAACATTTTCTACTAGCTTACTCTTCTTTTATTTTCTTTCTTTCCATTTTATCTTTAACCAATCAAAGGCTAAGGAAAGGGAATGATATTCCAACTTAAGCATCACATTGAGGTGGTGTTTGATTTAAGGAATATTTTATTTTTAAATAAACTACATTTTCGAAAATCTCATTCCCAAGAACGTTTCTTCTCCACCCTCACACATAGAATAAAAGTTTCAAGTTTTATTCACAAAATTTATTCATGGAAATCTTTTACGTCTGAGAATAATTTTTTATCTATTATATCAAACATGAAAAAAAATTATTCTCATCTCACATTCTCACGAATGTCAAAATATATATGATAGCCAGCTTCATTTGAGACAAACCTGATAGAATAGTGGAAGAATAATAGAATAGATATTTTGTAATTTTATTTATTATTACTTAAACTTTAAAATACAGTAGAAAATTTATACAAAATATTAACGAGTTAGAGATTTTAGAAATTTTATAACTATCATTAATTAATAATAATAATTTTTCTAACTTATGAATAAACTATTTTATAATCACATTGCTCTTATGAAATAAATTTTCAGACACATAAGTCACACCATCTATTATAACATGTTTTTTTTATCAGAAATGTTGGATGGGTGATTTTTTAAAAAAGTTTAATTATTATATATTATCAGTGTAAAATTTTATATATTAATAATACATATCAATTAAATCCTTAAAAGAAACAGATACAAAGGTTTTATCCCATTGATTATTAATCATGTTTTTTGCATTTTTAAAAGTGTAATACTGTGAGTATGATTTTTAAGTTTTCTTTGGAAAAGGCAAAAGTAACATTATAAGGGGTAGAGGGGTGCTCAAAACCCATTTTACAACAAAAATCCATAGTCTACAGTAGTCCAAAAAGTGCAGCAGCAAACAAACCTATATTATATATCAAAGAAGGCCCATTAGGTCAAAAGTTAAGACAGGTGTCACGATGAGAATGAAAAATTACCTAGGAAGCCTCTATTAGGCTTTCCCTAATTGGAAATAAAAATTCAGATTTGTGCATGAAAAATCTACAAAATAAAAGTTTAAAAAATCAAACACATTAAAATATAGTTGTCTACAGCCGAGCCATAACCTTTCTTTCAAATTTGTTTGTCATTTCTCTTTCCTTAATCAACGTGGCACTTCACATTCCAATGCACAATTGCGAGTTTCAATATAATTTTTGAGTTTCTAGATGAGCCTCATCGTTTATTAAACTATCAAAGAACCCAACACTGAGGAATAAATCTCAAATAATGGGGATTCAATCAATCTAAGAGGTACAGCCTTATCTAAACCAAATTAAATGAAATATGGATCGAGTGATTTTCATAATTATATTTTTGGATATCTTTTTTTTTTTTCTCTCATTTAATATATTTATTTTTATTTTATTTTATTTTTTTCTCTTATATTCCTCCCTCCAAAAAAATATCTAAAGTTACCAACGTTCCCAGAAATGAAATTCATTTAATCCATTTCCATTACACTAGGCTTAATGAACCGCACCTGTTTCCAAACGACATTTGCACATTCATTCAACTACTCCTATATAAGACGTCTTCTGCTCCCATTCTCAAAGGTTTCAAGCGGCTTTTCTTCAACAAAGGCGAACGGAGAACGACTCAAGGAGACCAGCTATAACCTTTCCAAACATGGAAGTTCAACTAAAAGACTCTTGCATGCATCCCGTAATAACCATTTATTTTCTTTCATGAATGTACAAAACCCTAAATCATATTTCTCTCTCTGTTTCAATCCCAAATTGTTGAAGTTCATTTCTATTACCATTTAACAAACCCTTGCTTTGTGACGCCAATGTTGAAACAAATTGTTGGAAATAAAAGGGTTGTAGATGAAAGTTGAACCACATAAATAACCGTATAACTTTTGCTTGTGGTCTGATTGCTTACGGAACCCTGTGTTGCTTTTTAATAAACTGATAATCATAACCAATTTCTTAAATAAAACTCTTATTTCTCACTAATTTTAATTTGAATTTAACCAAAAACAAATTCTTATAATATCATCGTTATCACTTTTTGGTTTTTATTATTCCTTTTTTTACTCTTTTCTGAATTTCATCCAATAAGGAAGTAGGATCTTCTTCGAAGATAACAAGAACATACAGGACATTCTATGCAATGCTCCATCCAGAATTGGTAAAGTTGCTTGGGATTTTCTGATGAGAATTCATCTATAAAATATTATATGTTGCCAAACAAACGATTTTCAAAAATTACACAATTTTATCTATGATTGTTTGTTTATTCTGTACCTTTTATCCCAATAATCTCGAGCATGTGCATAGATCCTGCTAATTTGTAATAATATATATACCATTCTGTTATCTCTTTAGGTTGGAGATTATGTATGTCACCTCTAAGCAATAATTTCTTTTTCTTGGACCATCTTTGTTGGTAACAAGTTTTAAGTTAACTGTAGATTTAAAGGGCGGAAGTTTTACCTAGCTTGCTGATGATTTTAAGGACTTCCTTTCTTTCTATGTACTCAGTCTTTGATGATTTATGGCATCCCAGCTGCAAATTTTGCCAATATTGTTAAGGGACCATGACTTGAGGAAGAGGAGGAAGAGGAGTGATAGCGTATTTTTCCATTTAACTAGAGCTTCTGCAGTTTTGCTTCTGTTCCTGGTGATTGTCATGTTTAAACCAGCATATGGCATCTGTTAAAAGTTCTGCATTTGTGTTAATGCTTTAACTTTATTATATAAAAAAATCGATTTCAGTTCCTGGCATTAGAATCTAACTAGGAATTAGTTATTTTGTCATATACTGGAAAGGTGTGGGAGTGCATCTTAAGTTTTTAATACTTTAACTATATTACCTTCTATGATTCCATCTAGATGCATAATGATAAATTTTCAAGCCACAAGACTGGTTTAGCAACTTAGTAACCTTTACGCTACTCAGCTGATAAAATTTGTCAATAAAATTGAGAATCATCCTTCTCAAATTTAGCAGAAGTGATCTTGATGGGAGCCCAGATATTCGCACCATTGCTATCAGCAACTCCCACTGTAAATGAGTCTGGAACAACACATCATCCTGCGCAGCATGGCTCTATGCCCTGAAGAGGCAACAACTCTATCATCATATTCCAATTTAACATCACAAATAACACCACTAAAATAAATTGATTTGATTACCTCAGATTCATTCATGGTTGTATAAAAGCAATCTACCATATTAAATGAAAGCTAAGGGAAATAAGGATCTTTAAATTTTGGCTAAAATACCACTTTGGTCTCTTATCTTGTTTTTAAGTTTCAATTTAGTCCCTTAATTTTTAAAAGTTTCAATTTGGTCCCTTAACTTGTTTCTATTAACACAAGCTAGTCCTTTCCGTCAATGACATAAGCAAATGAATTTCAAATTGGTCTTTTAAATTGTTAACAAGTTTCAAATTGGTCCCTTAACTTTTAAATGAGTTTCAAATTGGTCCCTTAAATTTTAAATGAGTTTCAAATTGATCATTTAAATTGTTAACCTGTATGACACTTTCGTCATTTTTGCTTATGTCATTGATGGAGGGGACTAACTTGTGTTCAAAAAGATAAGTTAAGGGATTAAATTGAAACTTTTAAAAGTTAAGGGACCAAATTAAAACTAAAAAATAAGTTAAGGGGTCAAAATGGTATTTAAACATAAGAATTGTTTAGAGAATAAATAGTTGTCCAAGGGTTCTCATTGGGTTAATAAATATTTCACAAATGTGATGTTGAAAAAGCGGAAAAAAGTTTGGACCTCATCCATATCTGCGTTTTAAAAAAATACCTGTATCCGGATCCATACCCGCGTGGGTAACAACTGAAGTACCCTACCCTTACCCGCTGGGTACCTAAGTACTCATACCCGCATCCATTACCAGCACTTTAATTAACTAAAGAAATCAATAAATAAATAAAAACATTATTAAAGTCTAAAATATCATGATAGTATATAACAAGACATATTATTCTAGTATGTTCTCAAACAAATATTATTATTAAACATGAGGGAAAATAATGATCTTTAAATTTATTATGGCACCATTCTAGCATGTGATTTAAACATAAGAATTGTTTATTGAATAAATCGTTGTCCAAGGGTTCTCATTGGGTTAATAAATATTTCACGAATGTGATGTTGAAAAAGCCGAAAAAAGTTTGGACCTCATCCATACACTGATCCTACTCCACTGATGAACTGTTCATTCTCACCTGCATCTTGATGGTTGAAAAATGCTCAAATAATAAGATCAAAGTCATAGTAAACATAACTTTGAATTTGCTGTCTCATTTATATGAATGCGTCAGAGCATGTGGAGTAACAATAGACCTAGCCATCACTGTACTTAACATTTCTATTTGAAGACAATGAGAAAACTTCATTTTTTTACTTCATGGAGTCCCACTATTATACTACTATTTTACATTACTTGAGCTTCAAGTTTTTAGTTTGATAGTAATAGAAATGACTAGGTCAATGATATAAACTGGAGAATAGAGATTTTGGTTATATATGAATGAAATGTTGGCAAGTAAATTATAAATATAAATATTACCTAATATTATATATATATATATATATATATATATATATATATATATATATATATATATATATTATACGAGGTCTAAAATCTAATAATGGAAGGTAAAAAGACTAAGGTATTGAATTAGAACATTGTTCCAATGCATTGAAAAAAGCATAAAAGTATAGAAAATGAAAATGATACAACTCTTAGTTGAGTGAACATTAAATGAATTAGAGAAATTAATTGAATTGTTCCAATGAATTGAAAAAAACAGAAAAATAAATACAGGAAATGAAAAAGACATAACTATTTGTTGGGATAATATTTTGTATGTAAGTTTAATGTTACTCTGTTGCAAACAATTATCATGGTCTACATCTCCTATCTAATATATTCCTGTTTCCTACCATTTTCCTATTATTTCTCTTTCATTTTATTAGACAAAAAATCATTGCATATTAATTCTGTCACCTTTTGTATATTGTTGATTACTATTAAATAATTGCAAACAATGATCAAATACCAAAATATTTGAAGGAGTGCACAAACTGCTAACAACATTTTATTTCCAAATAACGATTGTTTTGGGCATTTTTCTTTAAAGCTGTTAATTTATATAACTGTTAGTTATATACATATGTTGTTCACAGATCCTATAAACAGAACCAGAACCAAAATCAAGAAAAGAATAGTGATTACACTATGAGCTTAACAAATATGAATTCAAGATTAAGAATAATAATAAAACGCATAAAGGAATAAACACACCAATTGATGACGGAGTTCGGCCGCCAATCCTGCCTACATCTCCGGAACTTAACAATGTTTCGTCCAATACATTTAACACCAAATCAAAGAAGCTTGAAAATGAGTATTGATCCTTCTAAGATTCCGTCTTTGTTTTTCCTCTCAGCTCTACTACCTGATTCCCCTGTTACAATCAAAGCCTAACCAAGATCACAGATCTTGTTTCTATCCCCTAATCTCTCTTGTTTGAATCAGTCATCTCATATCAGTTTTCTTCTCTACTTAATCATCTAGGATCTAACTTATTTATAACGTCAGACTTAGATGCTAACCCAAGTGAGAAATCCACATGAGAGTTAGTTACAACAGCTGTAACACCCCGATTTTTCGTGCTTTCTAAGGACGATAAACTCAATTAATGAGTTTATATTTTTATCTGTGTTTTAGAAAATGATTTTGGGAAAACTAAAATCATAGTCTTGTTTTATAAAATCGTAGGATCTTTCGGTTAAGTTTTGGGCCGAAAACTCGAACGAAAACCGATCTACGTTTTTCAGATGATAGTGTTTTCTACTATCACGACCTAATCTGGACTAACGAACGAAACCATTAGTCTTAGAATACATTCCTCTATCTTTTTCCTAAAATGTGTCCTGACGTCCAAAATATAAATAATATTTTATATTTGGGCCGATAATCGATCGAGGAGACGATTCGAGCTGTCTTAGGGTTTTTCGAGACCCACGGTCAGATGTTTTTCATACCAAAATTGTATCAAGTTATTTGAGGAATTCATACGAGTGTCGGGACGATTCCAGATATCGGGATGTGAATTGACCAAATTGCCCTTGGTTAATTTTATTACCAATTTACCTTTCCTATTATTAAACTAATAAACTCACAATTATCTAATAATCCCACCCTTATCTCTTCTCATTTTCGGTGGTCTCTCTCTCCTCAACTCACTTCATCTTCTTCTTTTCTCTTCCTTTCTCTTCTTTCTCTTTTCTTCTCAAAATCTCCATTTTTGGAGGTAGGAAGCTTGAGTTTTTGTGGGGCAATCTTCACCAAACTTGGAGTGGATCATCATAGGAGGTAGTAGTTCAACTCTATCTCTCTCAATTTCTCTTTTCTCTCCTCATAGTTTCATGATCAAGGATGTTAGGGTTTTGTCCCTAAAATCTTTGAAAATCCATGAAAAATTGTAGGAAAATCGTATCTGTACCAAACCAGTTTCTATGGCCTAGGTTCATGACATACTTGTATGATCCAAGAGCTTAGAGCCAAGAAATCCCTCTAACTATGTTTTCTAGGTAGGGGCCGAAACCCCCCTATGTGTGTAGGGTGGGGTTTTGGTTGGTTTTTAATGATCTGATCTGATATCTAGGGCTGTCACACTTAGTTAGGGTGTTATCCAGAAAATGAGAAATTTTGGAGCTCCCTAGCTATTTTTTTTGTGTAATAGGGCCGAACCCTAGGGGTGGTGCATTAGTAAGTTAATGCCGATATGTTTTACGTGTATGTAGTGATCGGCAGCGTATTGGGAAGAGAAACAAGTTGATCGGGTGTTCCGAGTTGAGCTGGAAGCTACAAGAGGTAAGGGGATAAACCTGAGGAATTCCATTTCCGACAGCTATGTGCTGCATCGGTGTTTGTACTGTATTTGTATTGTATTTAAATAGTTATATCATGATGTTAGCTAATTTCTTGATTGACTGCTTGATTGACTGCTGTTGATTGGAATATGCATTGATGTGCTGATGTATTGATGTAACTGTTGATATAGTTGAATGCATGTTATACTTGCTGAATGGTTATATGGATGTAATGTGTGCCCTGCTGTGGGATTTAGGCATTAGAGGACCTAATTTTGATTAGGATCCGACATCGTGTAACTTAAAAGCTTTAAAAGTCTGAAATGTGTTTTGATAAGAAAAAGTGAAGTTTAAAAGCAAATAGGGCATTAGAAACCTTCAATATGTCTTAATTTGATAAGTAAACCCTTTTGAGTAATGTGGTTTCCGAAGTCATACTGAGTTTATTCAAGAAAAATAAGTTTGTGCAAGTTTTGTTTTAAGTTCGTATTTTACCGAAAAACAACGAAAGAAAAAGAAATGGTCCCTGGACCAAGTTTTGTTTTATGGAAAACCGATCCCGATGACTTTGTGTAAGTATCGGAGATTTTGGGTTTTTGGTTTTCGAGTTTTCAAGGAAAGTGGTTTTAAAGCTTAAAGCTTAGAAACTAGAAACCGAGACGTCGGGATTCTAGGGTTCTGCAGAACACGTGGATCAAGGATCCGTGTTAGTCGTGGTCCTGTCGGCTTAGGGACAATCTTTGTGGTCCTGTAAGCTTGAGGATGTTTTTATGATCTTGAATCCAACGTCCTTGACTGGTGCATCGGTTAGGAGTGTTGGGATTTAAGTTGTTTTTGGGCTAAGTGTCCTGTTTTGAGAAAATGTGTTCTTGAGGCTTAAAGAGTCTAAGACATTATGGTGGTTGTTAGCGTTGATGCTACAACGAGGAAACATTGATGCGACAAAGATCAATTATCGGAAACTAGATAGGTTTCTCATGCATTAAATGCGGGGCAGACGTGCCGTGAAACGGGGGACCTTGGCAAGCAAGGAGAACCTGAGATGACTTATTTGTCATGACATTGTGCCTTGATGGACAATGGTGTCATATGTGTTATTGTGCCTTAAGTTGGGCAATATAATATGACCGTATTCTTCTGGAGTACTTCTGATTGCGCCCCCATGTGAGAATCGCGTAGTGTCATGGGATTCAAAGTACTCGTCTTTGGGCCAAATATTGGTGTAAATCTTTGGAGCCTGATCAGCTCATTTCGAATGGTGATGGGATTTCCGGAAATCTAGTAATCTAGTGTGAATATTAGTTGAGATATATGGAAGTGCCATGCATACGTTTAGGAGATAACGTTGATTGTGGGGTACGAAGCCCTTGTGCATTTATTGCCATTTGTACTTAAATGATAAATGCCATGTCATATAATGATTTGCGTGAGTTACAGTATATGAGTCTGTTGTGTGGATTGGGCATATAGTTGTTGTTTATGGATTCATATATTGGTTTCTCATCCTTGCATGTTTTTGGGACGGGTTGTCCTTGGATATATATTGTATCGTGTTTACAGATGGAGCCAGAGCCGGATCACCTAGCGCACTCCGGGATGCGCGTCCTAGCGTTTGATCGGAGGACAGACCCAGCCGCGTGGGTTATCCACCCAGGGGTGGAAAGTGCGGCGTACACGGGACCAGTTTGCACTGTAAGCGGAACGACTGAGACGGGACCGCGGAAGAGTACTCGGACAGTGGAGACCATCCAGGTGCCTCTCCCTCCCATCGGGCTGATGCTGCAGGCCCTTATGGAGCAGGGTGTGATCGAGTCGGTCGCCCCCGCTGCACAGTCCCCGCAGCAACAGCTACCCCAGACGCCTCCCCCGCCTTTTGTCTTGGTAGCGGGCGAGCACGTCGTAACCATTCGTTCTTTTGTAAAGGGACTTGTTGTCCATCATATATATATGTATATATACCTTGTTCTAATTATTGTATATGAGTAATCCTGTGTTATCTGGAGTGGTGTTCATACGTATAATTAATGAGAAAAATTTTTGGTCACGATTTCCAGAATCTGCTTACACAAAAGATATATTTTCCGAAAGTAAAACCAGCGAAATTTTATTTATCGTTTCACTAAGGGTTTTGAGTTATGAAGGTGGCACTGGGTTTGAGGGTGTCACAACAGCAAAACAGTTAAATAATAACCTAACTACCTAATATGCCATGATAACTAACAATCTCCACCTTGGCATATTAGTATAACTTAACTCCTGGAACAGCCTTCAACCAGTGCCAATTTTCAGCAACTTTAGGCAGTGATTGAACTTGCTTAAGGGAACCACTTTTGTCATAAAATCTGCAGCATTTTCAAAGGTATGTACTTTCTGCACATTAACCTTTCCATCAGCCACAATGTCCCTAATCCAGTAGAGCCTAGTATCAATATGCTTTGTCCTTTCATGATATGCATGATTTTTGCATAGATGAATGGCACTTTGATAATCACAAAGCACACTAACACTCTCTTGAGGAACTCCAAGCTCATTAATCAATCCTCTCAGCCAAATTGCCTCTTTTATAGCCTCTGTAAGGCCTATGTATTCGGCCTCAGTAGTTGACAGTGCTACAACATGCTGTAATGATGCCTTCCAACTTACCACATTGCCAAACAAAGTGAAAGCATATCCAGTTAAAGATCTCCTCTTGTCACGGTCTCCTGCAAAGTCTGTGTCAACATAACCCAAAACTCCACCTGAATTCTGATTTTCTTCCCTACAATACCTTAGCCCTACTGCAATTGATCCTTTCAAATATCTCAGAATATATTTGACAGCTAACCAATGTTGACTCCCTGGGTTGCCCATGAATCTGCTCACTAAACTCACAGCATAGGATAAATCAGGCCTTGTGCATACCATTGCATACATCAAGCTCCCAACAGCACTAGCATAGGGTATCTGCATCATATCTCTCCTCTCTTTTTTTGTTTTCGGACTGTCTTCAACAGAGAGCTTGAAATGAGATGCAACAGGAACATTCACAGTTTTAGCATATGTCATGTTAAACCTTTGCACCATTCTCTTAAGGTAACTTTCCTCAGTTATTACCATAACACCAGTACCAACCTGCCTTGATAACTCCATTCCCAGAATTTTCCTTGCTTGACCCAAGTCTTTCATATCAAATTCTGATTTAAGTAGTTTCTTGAGTGTCTCAATTTCAGCCTTGCTTTTACTAGCAATTAGCATATCATCAACATATAAGAGTAAGTAAATATAATCATTACAGTTCAGTTTTTTATAATACACACAACTATCATGATTACTCCTCTTATACTTGATACTCAATATGAAACTATCAAACCTTTTATACCATTGGCGTGGAGACTGTTTCAAGTCATACAAAGATCTTTGAAGTAGACATACATGACTTTCCTTGCCTTTTACTTCATATCCTTCAGGCTGTTTCATAAGAATTTTTTCTTCAAGTTCACCATGGAGGAAAACTGTTTTGACATCCAGCTGCTCCAAATGTAACCCGAACTGAACCACAATAGCTAGCATAACTCTTATTGAACAATGTTTCACCACTGGAGAGAAAATTTCATTGAAATCCACACTTTCTCTTTGAGTGAAGCCTTTGGCAACTAATCGGGCTTTATACCTATGAGGATCACTCTCCGAGAGTCCTTCCTTCCTTTTGTAAATCCACTTGCAACCTACAAGCTTGGCACCTTGAGGTTTATCTACCAATTTCCAAGTGTGATTCTTGTACAGTGATTCCATTTCCTCTTCCATAGCTTGCTGCCATTCCTTGTATTCTTTATTGCTTACAACTTCCTTGTAAGTTCTTGGCTCTTCATTTGTGAAAGACAAAGCAGCATTCAAAGGTGGCTTTATTACCCTTCTTTCTCTGTCCCTACACAACAGATACTCTTCCTCAGAGTCTTCCTCAATCTCAGCATGGACCTGTTCAGAATCAGCTTGATCCTGCTGAGTTTGGCTCCCTGCATTTTGTTCCCCTGCAGGTCTGCTTCCCAGCTCCACCTCAGTCTGATGATCCTCTGTACCTTGAGAATTCCCAATGACCTCACTGACCTTCTGATTCCCAATTAGCTCAGTTTCGAGAAACTTGACATCCCTGTTGATTATGCATTTTCTTCCATCTAGTGACAAGATTTTATAACCTTTCACTCCCTCTGGATACCCCATGAACATCCCTTTCTTTGCTCTTGATTCCAATTTTCCTTCATTTACATGATAATAAGCAGTGCATCCAAAGATCCTCAGGTTCCCATAATTTGCAGGTTTATCATTCCACATCTCTTGAGGTGTTTTGTTCTCAATTGTTGTGGATGGACTTCTATTTATAATATAACATGTTGTGTGAACTGCCTCTCCCCAAAATTGCTTTGAAAGATTAGAATTTGACAGCATGCACCTTACTCTTTCCAATAGAGTCCAATTCATCCTCTCCGCAAGCTCATTTTGCTGAGGAGTTCTACTGACAGTGTTATTTCTATAAATCCCATGCTCCTTGCAGAAGTTGTTAAACAAGTCATTACAATACTCAAGACCATTATCAGTTCTAAGTGCCTTGCTTTTCTTGTCACACTGATTTTCCAATCCACAGTAGTTTTGAAAGCTTCATCCTTTGATTTCAATAGATATATCCATAACTTTCTACTATAGTCATCAATAAATGTTATGAAATATCTATTACCTCCATGTGTAGGAGTCCTTGTTGGCCCCCATAGGTCAGAGTGAATGTTTCCAAACTTCTCCTTTGTTTTGTGAATTCCAGCAGTGAACTTCACTCTTATATGCTTGTCATAAACACAATGCTTACAAAAATCAAGTCCTCCAAGCTTGTCATTACCCAGCAGCCCTTGGTTTTCCAGTTCTTTGAGGCCTTTCTCACTTATGTGGCCAAGTCTTTGATGCCACAGTGTGCTCATGCTGTCTTCTGATTTCCCAGCCACACTAGCTTCTCCTGTAATGGTGTCTCCCTTGAGTACATACAAGCAATTCTTGGTCCTTTCACCCTTCATGACTACCGTTGATCCTTTGAGAATTTTTAACATAGATTTTTCTGCTTTAAAGCAGTAACCTGCTTCCTTAAGAGTTCCCAAAGAGATAAGGCTTCTCTTCAAGTCAGGTACATGCCTGACATTGGTTATGAACTTATTCGTACCATCTTCAAGTCGAATTTTAACAGATCCAATGCCAACAACTTTGCAAGTGGCATTGTTTCCCATTAAAACTTGACCTCCTTCAATTGATTTGTACTCACAGAACCAATCTCTTTGTGGACACATATGGAATGAACACTCAGAATCCATTATCCAATCAGTTTCGGCCTGAGTGTTTGAGGCAACAAGCAATTCTGAGCTGTCATAACCATCTGATGCAACCAAGACATCACCACTGTCTTCACTGTGATTCTGCTTCTTGTTCTTTCTTTCAGGACAATTTCTTTTGAAATGTCCCTCTTTGTGACAAATGAAACATTTGAATCTGGTCTTAGACTTTGATCTTGATCGGTCCTTTCCCTTGCCCTCTTTCTTATCAGTTCTGCCCCTGATCATGAGACTTTCCCCTCCTGCATTGTGTTCCTTTCCCTCTGACTTTTTTTTACAGTTCTTTGGCCATTAATGCAGCCTGAACCTCTTCCAGAGTTATGGCTTCCCTCCCATAAATGAGAGTGTCAGCCAACACATCATAGGAGCTTGTTAAGGATCGGATTAAGAGCAATGCTTGATCTTCATCCTCCAACTTCACATCTATGTTCTCTAGGTCAAGAATTAACCTATTGAACTCGTCTATATGATCAGCAATAGATGTACCTGCTTGCATCTTGAAAGTATAAAATCGTTGTTTGAGATAGAGCTTGTTTGCTAGAGTCTTGGTCATGTAAAGATTCTCAAGCTTGAGCCATATAGCAGCAACGGTTTTTTCTTTTGACACTTCCCTGAGAACCTTGTCCCCCAAGCACAGAATTATTGCACTGTGCGCTTTGTTCATAATCTCCTTCTTGTCCTTCTCAGAGAGGGTGGTTGGAAGTTTCTTTTCACCTTCCAATGCTTCTTCCAGACCTTGCTGCACCAGCAATGCCCGCATTTTCATCCTCCAAAGGACAAAATCATTCTTGCCATTGAACTTGTCAATGTCGAATTTTGCCATTGCCATAGACCCACTTTCTTGCCTGATGCTACTGATACCCGTTGTTGTTCACTGATCCTATAAACAGAAGCAAAACCCAGAATCAAGAAAAGAATAGTGATTACACTATGAGCTTAACAAATATGAATTCAAGATTAAGAACAATAATAAAACGCATAAAGGAACAAACACACCAATTGATGACGAAGTTGGGCCACCAATCCTGCCTACATCTCCAGGACTTAGCAATGCTTCGTCCAATACATTTAACACCAAATCAGAGAAGCTTTACAATGAGTATTGATCCTTCTAAGATTCTCTCTTTGTTTTTCCTCTCAGCTCTACTACCCGATTCCCCTGTTACAACCAGAGCCTAACCAAGATCACAGATCTTGTTTCTATCCCCTGATCTCTCTTGTTTGAATCAGTCCTCTCATATCAGTTTTCTTCTCTACTTAATCATCTAGGATCTAACTTATTTATAAGGTCAGACTTAGATGCTAATCCAAGTGAGAAATCCACATGAGAGTTAGTTACAACAGAAAAACAGTTAAATAACAACCTAACTACCTAATATGCCATGATAACCAGGATTGGTGGCCGAACTCCGTCATCAATTGGTGTGTTTGTTCCTTTATGCGTTTTATTATTGTTCTTAATCTTGAATTCATATTTGTTAAGCTCATAGAGTAATCACTATTCTTTTCTTGATTCTGGGTTCTGGTTCTGTTTATAGGATCAGTGAACAACAATAACAAATCTTTATTATGCCATTATCTTAAAAATATGTTAAATCGGATTTATTATTCTTATAAATTAATTTCTTTTTTTAATTTCCATTTGAAAACCACCTTTAATTGTAATTTTCACATTTAGGAAAGCTATCCCCATGTGTTGTACGGGTCTTAAGTACTAGTTAGAAACAAATACAAAAAGATGGATTAATACACCAATCTGAAAAGGAATAATTTGCGTTGATCTCGCTAGAAACCACTTTCAAGAGGTGACCTTGATCCTATCGCAAATAGATCATGTCAACTCCGTGACCACTAAATTAAAATAGCACCATTTCTTTACTCTCAAATGTTCCAAATCGCATGCCATAGTATAGACCCGCCACCTTTCGTATTCCGCCGTTTCGAACCAAATAATTGTACTCATACTAAATTTTTGGAATATGCTTAATAGTTCGAAAATACATGATATACGAATCATCACCACCCTATATCTTGACTTCACCTTTAGTTATTATTAATTTTTATTTATTAAAAAGGGGGAAGTAAGTGTTTTTTTAACCATTTGTGCAATTCCACGAAAACACTTCCGTTCCATATAGCAGCGCTCTAAATTTTTATAACTTCCATAACTCACTGTAGTTATCACGGGGTTGAGATCCTCTCCATTTTCCCTCTCAATTACTATAGTTTTAGGGATATAAACATGATAATGTAATATTAGATTAGGTTCAAATATTCTCTGGACACCACAAAATCATAGTAATAGAAGTCTTCATTTTTTATGAGAAATGGAGCAAACCAAAGGTCATATAACCACCAAAAAACTCCATTAGCTTGAAATTATAATATTTTTTTTGTTCGATACTCCCCTTAATTTGAAGTCTTCTTCATTCCAAGTTTTTCCAGCATTAATCTTCAAAAATCTTGTAAAAATATCTCCAACTTGATCTTGAGTTTCGCATACTTCAACTTCACCTTTTCATATAAATCTTATTTTTCTTGAGCACAAAAATGACCAATTGCTTCATGATCTATGGAAGAGATGATAACTCCTAAGTATTGTTGTTATCGATGGCTTCAATTTCTTCTTGCATGGTTTGTCTTCACCTTTTGTATTTGAAAGCTTTGTCAAAGTCTATTTGTTTCAAGGTATGTGAATAAGTTATTCCATATTGACTTTTTTATTGTGTGGTTCACAAATAATAATCAAAACCTAATTCTAAATACAATAGAGATAGAGGTACAACATATAATAAAACAAAAAACCATAGTACAAGTTACAACATTTTCTACTGTTGTGTTTGAGCTTGACAGTGAGCTTCAGAGTCAGAAACCCGCTTCTTGTATTTGGCAATGTAAGTTGTAGCTCTCATGTCTATGACAGGATCAGCCACACCCCAGCGACCTCTATCTTCATCACTAGGCCACACTTTGGTCCCTGACTTTGGCCCTTCGTCATAAGTATTGTAATTTCCTCCCCCTCTATGCTTCATGTTAGATTTGAAAATGTTGAAAATAGACATGAAAGAGGAAGACTTCCTTTGCCTGTTGTTGCCTCCCATTCTTTCTTGGCTATGCAAGACACTTATGGTGGCTCCTTGGCAAATGAGAAGGACAAGCCTTAGTGACTATGAAGGAACTTGAAGGACTTGTAGTGTTGGGTTACATCTTGCATGCTAGGTGTCCCAATTTATAGTAATGAGCCACCTTTGTTAAACTGAGACAAGGGTGAAGAATCTGATTCAAAAAAGTTAAAAACCATTTCAATGACCAATATTCATGGTCCAAATAAGCTGACATGGAACAGTACACACTAAAACAATGTACCAACTTTAGGGAAAGGCACATTTTCTGTGGTCCGCTGGTTTGTTCCATGACATGAGTAGTCATACATACGGTTGGTGTTGGTTCTGTTCCCCGTTTAATGATGCACAATTGTTGGGCATACATTTGTTGTGTACATGTTCTATTAGACATAGAACTACCAGATTTCCCTTTTTCACTAATAATTGGGACAATCAAATTCTACTTTCACTACTGAAAATGACACTCTTTTAACTAGATTTTTACCAAAGCAAATAGATCTATGATCATAATTAACTTTAACTAACCTACAAATTCTAGAACTAAAAATTCTGGTAAGGTCTAGGTTGATCTTTCAATATGTAAGATTTCACAAGATTTTAATAATAACCTCAGAACAACAATCTCACAGTTAGATATAAGAGGTGTTTTAGCAAAAAAAAAAAAAATGATTACAATAACTTGCTAATATTGTACAAATGACTTCATTATAGCAGTGTCAAGATAAAATGAACAATGAAACACATTTATTTTAGTGTATGTTTCGATTCACTTTTGTGAGAGGCAAAAGTGATTTCAAAAATATAAAATTGATTTTGACATGTTTGGCTGTTCTCGAGTAGAGTTGATTTTGTCTTTGAAATGGATTCTAACTTGAAGTTAGGATTTGGAGCTTTTGCCCCCAAACATGATTTTTGCCCTTAAATTTATTGTTCAACTTCTCTTATGTGAATGTATCCAAACATAAATAACTTTAATTCAAACTCAATTTTATTGAAATCAATTCCACAAAATCAATTTCATCCAAAATCACATTTATCAAACGCTCATCCAAACTCACACTGTTACGTGCTTAAGTACTATAAATATGACAGAACAAATATATTACTTTAGTGTCCAGAATAAGAGTAATTGGCTATTAAGTAAGGGAAGAATGAACAGAAGTTGGTCAAAAAATAGCTTTATTGATTTGGTTCGTGCACAATACAATACAGGAGGCGTAAGGTTTAGGAGTTTCTGAAATTTTTTAAAACAAAAAGATAGTGTAAGGTTTTGGTGCTTCTAAACAAAGTTGATTCTCTTTTTCTTCTAAGCTATTCTCTTCCAACCGTAGAAAGTACTCAGTGGCTTTTAAAACAGTGGCAGCCAGCTACTAGGGAAATGAACATTACAACCTTTGAACATACACAGTAAAGAGTACTAATCCCAAAATATCTGAGATTAGCAGTAAACAAGGGTATTGCTATTGAGGGGAAATGAACATTATCTTTTCTTCTGTCATTGCCTTATTGGCAGCAAGCTGTCAAGTACACAAGTTTGAGGAATCTGCAAATATCTCAATTAAAATACTCATTTATTATATTCCTTCTTTGCATTAGAACTGCTATATTAAGTCAGTCTCCTTGCTGTAATCACATTTTGAGTGTGTTTGGGAAAGCTGAAAAAAATAAATTGTGCTGATAATCGATTATAATCAGAATCTATTTTTGTTTGGGTATATTTGCTGAAAAGTGATTTTAAGAATATTTATTTCGTTTGGGTAGTGCAAAAAAATTCACTTTTATATATTAAATTAAGAAAAAAGGTACGAAATTATTTGTATAATTTAATAATATTTATTTAGAAGTTAGTTTTGTAGGGATAAATAGGAAAAAAAGTTTTGAGAATGAAAAATAATCAAATCATAACAATCTTAAGCTAAAACAAATTAGATTGCATATAACAAATTTTTTCCCAAAAAAAGTTTTTTTATAAATTTAAGCAAAGTGCCAAACAAAGATTATTTCAAAAACAACTTTTTTTCATCCAAAATAGCTGAAAACCAATTAATCCAGCTTTTCCAAACATGCTCTAGTACGTTTGGTAGAAATTATGAGAATAACTTATAAAAATAAATTTATACAAATAGTTTAGGAAAATAATTTATGATATTTCTATAAGCTCTTTTTTTTGCTTATTTTCATAAACTTATCAGAGAAGATTATGAAAATATCATATATTAAGTATTTGGGATGAATCATTGACATCTAGAACTTCTTAATCTTGTTGTAGGCCAATGTTGATATAGCAGTTGCAGGTCCATATTCTAGATAGGGGGTAATTGACCAAACTAACCCATTTTTAAAAACTATTTATCAATATAACCTTGTTTTGAAACTATTTATCAAACTAACCCACTTTTCGCCAACATGACATTTTTTATTATTTTTTTCTCTGACACCAAACGCTAGTTTTAGTAGCGTCTTCCCCATCTTTCCCTTGCACCAAACAGCCACTGCTCAGGCCGCCACATGGCGCGCTCTGGACAAAGGCGCTACTTGCTGTGCCTTTAGTGGCTGATCAGACGGGTGAAAAATGTTCACCCGTCTGTTAACCCGTCTGATGACTATCAGTGAAGAAATGTCTTCACTGAGTGATCAGACGGGTGAACATTTCGGGTGAAGATTGTGAACATTTCGGGTGAAGAAATCTTCACCCATCTGATCGCCCGTCTGATGACTAACAGTGAAGAACTTCACTGAGTCATCAGACGGGTGAAGAAGAAATGTTCACCCTTCCGATGACTATCAGTGAAGTTTTTCACTGATAGTCATTAGACGGATGAACATTTCTTTACCCGTCTGATTAGCCGCAAGTAGCGCCTTTGCCTAGAGCTTGCCACGTGATCGCCTGGACAGTGGTTGTCTCCTGAAAGCTGAAGACGCTACTGCAACTAGCGTTTGCCACGTTGCAGTAGCATCTTTGGTGTCAGAGAAAAAAATAATAAAAAATGCAACGTGGGCAAAAAGTGGGTTAGCTTGATAAATAGTTTCAAAACAAGGTTATATTGATAAATAATTTCTAAAAATGGGTTAGTTTGGTCAATTAGTCTCTATATAGGGGCCAACATCCATTTTACGTTCTTCTCCATCATGCAAGTTTCTGTTTTCAAATTTTAAGCTTTCAAAATTATGCTGCACTGAAAAATAATGCAAGTTCTGTGTTTAGTACATAAAGTACAAGCTTTGCATTATTCTAAAACAACCTTATTAAATGAGTTTACCAACATGTGGTTGATCCGAGTGGTAACGAGCTCAGACCCTTTAAGCAAGTGATCAAGGGTTCGATCCCTAACTCTTGCGTTCGAAAAAAACCTGATTGGGAGAGGTCAGCCCTTAAATGTCGTCCAGTACCTCTAGGGATTAATCTCTACAGTTACGCATGGAAGATACCCTGAGAAACCAAAAAATATTAGTTTAATTTGGATCTAAGATTATTGTGAATTTTTTTTTAATTATCATTTAATCATAAGTTATCAAATTACTATAGATATTAACTTTTGTAAATAGTTATGTTAATTATTTATGATAATGTGAAGGTCTCAGCTAACTCAAATTCTGCCTTTAGGCTCTCTCTTTCCCCAAATCAGTTTTTGATTGTGTCAATATATAAACAGATCAAGGATCAAAGTTAAATCAGTATCAAATAAACTCCGTAAACGGGCACATAGCTGTAGTGATTTGGAAAACAAAGTGTCACCGAATCGAGTTAGGTGGAACTTACATACATACGATGGAGAAAGTAGTTGTGCGATTATTTTGTTTATCTGCTGGAAGCCAAAAATGAAAGCAATCTGTCTTATGAATGAGACCCTGCCCTGTCTAATATATTTGTGCATAAGGATTTCCCTAAACGATAATCCGTGACTGATTTCTTTCGAAACGTAAAGATTACCGAACAAAATTTTTTTCATACACATGATAGGAATCGAACCTCCAACAACATGTTTAAAAAATTCAACTATCTACCAACTGTTTTGAACCTTATTAGTCTGCCTTTTCTAACCGATGCTCGGTGAAGGACCCTTAAAGTATAATAGGCAGCAGCTGGTGCTGGCTTTATTCCATCAAATGTTTGTTGAAATTTGATGTTAGCCAACGGGGTTTTAGCCTATCGATTAGAACTCCACTTACTTATAAGGCATCACGCAACATATATAGATTACAACAGTAACTACAAGTGGAAATGAGCAAATAAAACAACTGAATCAAATTGGTAGTAATCCAGGTTTACACAGCACTAGAACAAGTACTAGAATGAGATGAAGAAACATAATAGATAGAAGACACAAAATTTGTTCAAACGGTATAACAGCCTACTGATATTAGCTAACTACAAATGGTAAAACTGATTTCACATTCATTCAACCCCACAAAATGACTAACTGTAACTAACACTGAAACCATCACTTCTAGCCAGTTTCTTTTAGCTCTTCAACACCCCAACACAGCTGTTTGCTCAAGGGAGAAATTGACAAAAATTGTTGCTGAGAGAAAAGGTGCATGGTAATGGCTGGCAATGTTGGTTAAAATGTAAACCAAACATGCAGTTTCTGATACTAAATGATCATACCACAAGAAGATCAGACATGAATTTATTCCAAAAATCTATTCATAATAGTGGCACTGGCAGATTACAGCAAGCACAAATATGTAAATCCATTCAACCTCTTTTATAATTTATCAAGACCAACAATAACAGCTTAAAATATACTACAAGTAAAAAATCCACTGTAGGAGCCAAGTTAAAGAACTGGAATCTTGCTCCCAACAATCACAAATCAATCAAATTACCCCCCGAATACTTACTTATATCCAAATATCCTCATCAACCCTTTATCAATGTAACTAAACCTATCCAACTCAATGTAAGGCATCAATGTACGGCTGCTAGCAAGAGTAATTGGGTTTGCCAAGATGACTGCTGATAAGGGGAGAACAGGAAAAGAAGGTAACCTTCACTGATTATATTAAATACTTAAATAGCTATAAATACCAGCTTCCTCAATCCCCTATCCCTTCGCCTGTAACTCAAATTATTACTATAAAACCTTAAACAGGATGCAAACCTGCCATGGGGATGAATTGTTCAGTTGATGAATTATTAGAAAACAAGACATGGTGTACTTTATCATGTTTTATGCCCAATTTAACAATAGTATATAGGTCACAGTTATCCTATGTCTCTCCTATAACAGGGCAGTACCCCTAGCAGCAATTGATTTCAATCAAATTTAACTACCATGCAAACAAGAGCAAGAGCAAGAGCAAGAGCAAATTCATTTCTAGAAGACATTTTATCAAACACATAGTGTTTGTGTACACAAATTGAAACCTCAATCATAGCAGCTATTACACAGAAAGAGAAAAAAAAGTTTTAAACAAAAAACAATAATCTAATGACTGAAGGGGAACAATATAAATAACTACAGTCACTTCAAAATTTAACAAAATTTCATGATGATGAGTGTGAGTGACCCATAAGAAACCCTTTGCCAAAATGCAAACTTTGAATCAGATCAGAGCTCATCCTCCATCCTCAAGTACTCTCCAATATCACCCTGATGAAGAACAACAATGGCATTAGGATCCAGCTTCCTACAATCCTGCGTTGACTTAGCAGCAACCCCAAAACCCAAAGGCACATCAGACATAGAAAAAACGACAACCCCATCACCAGGTGCAATGTTCTCAGTGATCCTCCCCAACGCGCTCTTCAAAACGTGGTTCCCATACAAAAACGACATATCGGATTGGGGTTTGAGCCATACCTTGTGCTTGGCGTTGGAAGCGAGCAAGGTTAGGGCTTGAACGGTGAGGTGGAAGCTTCCGCCGTGGGTGTATTTTCCGATGCAGGTTCCGAGAGAAACGAGGTTGGGTCTTGCGATGTTTGTGGCGCGTTTCGTGAGAGACTCGCTTGTGTAATAGATTTTGTTCTTGTGGAGACGGAAACAGTAACGACCAGGGTTTGAATCGGGGCCTTCGTGTGAAGGGTTCTCTACGATGTTCTTGAGGTTGTTGCCCACGAATTTGAACAGCTTCTCGAAAACCGCTGTTGTCTCCTTCTCATCCAAAGGTCTCATCTTGACACAGAGAGAGAGAGAGAGAGAGAGAGATTATGTTCTCTTAGGTTAGGGTTTAGAGTTGCACAAGAAAAGAAGATTGTGAGTGTGTGATTTAGGGTTTAGGGTTGGATAATTTTTTTGGAGTTTTTTCGTTCTATATGGGCCGTTTATTGGGCTTTACGAATCAATCTATTGTCAGTAATGATATCAAGTTATCAACATAATCTTTATTAGGGAAAGTGATTTCTTGTCCTATTTTGATATATCATATCTTGTTATCGTGAATAATATCTTGCCACTTATTTTATTTTTTAAGTTAAAATAATTTTTAACTTATGTGACAAGATATTTTCGGTGGGAATCAGAGGATGTAGTACACCAAAATGGAACCACGGATTTTCATCCATTTGTTACACTTCCCTCAAAACACTCTTTATTATGGTTTGATATCCCCTCCATTTTTCATCTTCATGACTATAATTTTAGGGATATAAACATGATAATATGATATTGGATGGATCCAAATATCCTCTATACACTCCAAAACCATGATAATGAAACTCTCTATTTTTCATGAGAAATGAATAGAATCTTTATCCCTCTATTATTGGTTGGATTCCTTGTGGGACTCATTGAATAGAGAGTGTACCTATGTGATTTAACGAGTCTCATATAAAATCTATCTAATGATAAAAAATGTGTTGAAAGATGTGTATTAAAAAATGTGTGGCTAACATTTTTATTCTGAATTGCTATTAGTGCAACCAAAGTTGGGACAAAAATGATTGGTGAAAGTCAGAAAATAGAAATAGCAGTCGAATAGAAAGTAATCTGTCTAGCAAGATATATCAACCAAACCTTGTTTTTTTATCTTAAGAATAACATTATATAATGATTAAAAAATTAACACATAGCATAAAATAATTCAAGGGTCTATCATTAAGGTTGAAGGCCCATATTCAAAAAATTAGAAGAAGTCTACCTTTGATAGCAGCAAAAAGGGGGGGGGGGCAAGTTGAGTTTCAAAATTTGGGAAACCATTCCCCATTGAAATTGTGTCATCCAGTTATACTTTAATAATAGTAATTGTTTAAAGTTGGTTTAGTAAATGTGTAATATGAGCTACCTGATCACACATCAATAACCGAGATTGCATACTATGAATAATTGCATGCTTCCATAATCCGAAAATTTGTCAATCACAATTTCCTCGTATCCCCAGCATGTAAAGATCTTTTTAAATTTAGTTAGAATTTTTAAAAATAAACTAAAATAAAAATATTTAAAATTGAACAATTTTTGTATCAATTATAATTTAATAATATAAATATTAAAAATAGAATGTCTAAAATCGGAATGAAAATTATGTTAAGTTAGATTAAAAAATTATTTCCATTTAATTTAATTTCTATTTAAAAGAAAAAAAAAGTAAAGAATAATAGTGTATGGTTATCCTTCAACCCAAAGAAAAAGTGTAGCATAAATGAATGATGAAAGGGATTCAGGTACCACTTGCATAGCATACCTTACAACTTACTAGAGTTTCTCTACTAGTATAAGTATCTTTATATATATAAAGTAAGGTTCATTGGGGGAATTTAGAGGTATTTTTTCCCGCCGAAATGCAGCTCATATTGGTAATTTGGCTTCAACTATTTATTTTCTACATTTTTTAAATAAATTAATAATTGAATAGTCAGTTAATTAAGTGGGCCTTTTATTGTGAAATTAAATGTTGGGTATGTATTCACGTGTAGCTGCCACTTACCAAGTTATTTCTCTTTTACCAAAAAGCAATTAATTTTGTCCTCCACTAATGTGTGGTTTTGTTTTGGTAAATGATTATGAGAGGTGAATGGATTTGGGGAAATACGAAGGGATGGGTAAGTTGGGTTATTCTTCTTTTTTTCTCCCTGTATGTGTTATTATTTGGTACCCTCAATATCTCGCAGAGCAGGGGAGAAGCGTGGGTCAGGCGGAGGGACAACGTGTGGTGGCTCCTGGGCGGTGCTGGACGGCGCGATCTAGAAGGTTACCGCGGCGGAGCTGTTGTGTTGACGGCATGGGAGGCTCTGCGCAGCTGGCTGGCGGTGCTGGACGTTGGCTGCGCACGGAGGTATAGGCAGCGTTTTTTTCGTTTTTCTGTTTTGTTGTTCCCTCTTCTCGCTGTTGGTTCTATTGTACCTTTTTTTTCTTATTTTCTTAACATTTTTTCTCAACATTTTATTTGTGATTTGTCAAAAATGGGGTTGCATGTTGGATGCCTGTGATGCGGATTTGGGGGTTACTCTGCAAAGATGATGTTTTTAAATTTCAATTTTTTTTAATAGATATATCATATATCTGAGGATTAGGGTGGTCCGTCTTTGAGGGCGCAGATGGTTAGTTTCGTTGTCTTGTCTGGGTTATTGACTTCTTAGTTGCGTTGTCTGGGTTATTGGCTTCTTGGTTGTTATTGTTGTATGTTCTATTGTAATTGTCTTGCAGTTGCAGGTTTATTTTATTCATTTTCATAGTGTGTGTTCAACTTTGCATACTTGCTGCTCATATTTTTCTGGGTTATTATCATAGATACTGAAAATTTCAACTTGATTTGATGCCTTTCTCACTTAAATATTTTTTTATTATTAACGTATCTACCATCATTATTCTGCCTAGCAAACTGTCTGTCTGGATTTTAATGAGTACAAGATTATTTGAGTTTCTTAGCTGTTGGTATTTTTCTTGGAAGTTCAGCGCACTATTTAGCTATGCATATTAAATTCTCAAATTGATCAACTAGAAGTCATGTTTTTTGGTGCTGTGGTTATCTTTTGATGTTGCCATCATTTTTCTTTAACTAACTTGCGCAATGAGAATGTGGATGACATTGGCGAATTTGGGTGAATTATAAAGAAAAGTTATGCTTCCACATCAGCTGCCTCTTGCCTATAATAATGTTCTTTACAAGCACTACAGTTTTCAGGTTGTTCAACATTTTGGATATCAAAATAACAAGTTTCATTGATAATTTTGTTCAACATTCTGGCCTTCTAGGTATCAAAATAGCAACATTCTCGGTTGCTTTTTCAGCTTGATGTTTAGCTTCGCTTTTTAAATCAATTTTTTTTTTAAATTTGTTTGCTTTTTCTGTTACAGATAGATTAGCTTTGAGCTAGCATCAGAGAAGAGGTAAATAGCTTAAAACCCTTTGCTAGAGACCCCAGAGGCTGCTTTTAAAATGATGGATTTGATACATAGTGGTTTCTGATTTAGTAGAGTAGTTGTGGCTGCTTCTAAAATGGTCTTTCGTTCCTTTTTTTGTTGATTTACAGTAATGTGTATGTTTCGTTATTTTCTATACTTAGATGGTTACTTATTTTCTACCAGGTGGCAAAGATTTTCCATCTTGGTGTTGGTTCAAGAAGACTATTCCCTTGGTGAGTTGATTCTTCCTTTATCTTTGTTTTATGCAAGTGCTGATGAAAACTGTTGATTAACGTAGGTAAGAGCCTGATGTCAATATGATCCTCTGGTGTTTATTTTATAATTTTATAATATATATATATATATATATATATATATATATATATATATATATATATATATTTTAGAAGACATGATAAGGTTGAATTAGCAAATGTCACAGTAGTGTAGTCATATTATATAATGTTTGTTATAACTACATTGTTTTTTGCTTATGATACAACTATTTGTTGAGCTATCCTGGAATTGGATGATCTGTGTAGTTTTGTCTACCAGTCTGGTCTGAGTATAAAAGATTGGACTAACCTAACTATTCTTCAATGTTAGTGAATCTTGCTTTATGTGTTTGGAAGCTTGCAAGAGAAGAATCTAATTGATTGAAAAAAAAAGTTATATTAAAATTTGGGATTCAATGTTGTAATGGAGTTTAGTTATATTCTGTTGATTTTGTTCAAGATGCTAGCCTTTATTTACATATCAATTGAAATGATTTCTACCGCTTAAACAAAGAGGCATTAGAAAGGGCTCAAAAGGGGAAGAGCTGGTATGTCATTTTTGAAACTGTATTATTAAAACTGTAGATATTAAATACACTATTTTATATTCAACATTGGGGATACCTCTCATTCTTATCTGATATCTGTCTAATGAAAATAAAGTAAAAATTGTAGCTAGAAATTTAAGACACTAAGATGAAGCAATTAAGCAACCAAAGAAAAAATTATCTCAAGCATATGACTTAATAAATAAATATGCTGATAAGAAGTATTTGTAATATTTTTCAGTAGATGAATGGGTTTCTTGAAGCTCAATCCTCCGAGACAGCTAACAATCTCAAGGAGAATAAATCAAATATTGGCTGCAAGGTATTGTGGGTCATTTTAGATTGTAGACAAATATATTGCAATGGCTTATAAGTTTAAATTACACCCTCAAAGCATTTCATGTTTAACAAATTGAGAAGGCCATAGGAGACTATTGTGTTGTGCTTTGTAGAAAAAATTCATTACTTATATGTGCTATTAGTGTTATACTTTCTGCGTGTATAATTGGAGATATAATGTGCTATATATGTCCTTTACTGAATATAGGCTTCTTTAACTACTCAAATATATAATTGCTTTTATATCGTCCAGGTTTGTGAAATACCTTATATGTTAGGTATGTAAAGTTGTATACTCACATCAGTTCTTTCAAACATGAATACTCTTGAACCCTATGAAAGACAATTATTGTGCATATCATTCACAAGTATATACACGCATCAATCACTTTATTTCTCAAACATGGAAGTTGTAAAATTACTATATTAAAAAAAGTGTATCGAGAAAGACTATATACTTATATGGTTAATTTGTGCAAGTACAAAGGTAATTGTATTTTTTATTTGATTAACTGTCCCGGTCAATATTGTTAACTAATTGCAGACACTGAAGCCATCAATAGCATCCACCTGTAGCTAGCCCAAACCAAATAGATACATCAGTTTATTGAGGTGCAAACGATGATAAAGATCCATGCTCAATTTTAGGCTTCAAAATTCTGAAGTTCATCTAATTTTTTTCATGATTTGCTTTTGTACCTAAATTTGACATGTAGTGGTCCGTTAATTGGGCTAAACTTTGCTTTTAGCTTGGGCATAAAGAGAAGAAGAAAATAAAAGGGTAACAACATATGAGAAAAGGGGGAAAACATAAATTGTTAGCATGTGCACATTAATTGATATCATATTAGGCAATATGAGATTAGATTGATTCAAGGAGTTGTTATTGTGTCATAATCTTTGCCATCTAAATTACTTTTTTTACTCCTTTTTGCTTCTTGACTCTTATTTCTTTTCTGAATACATTGTCTTACCTTTGTTGCAGTAGTACCATGTGTACATTAACTATTTTCATATTACGCAATGAACATCACTAGAATGCAAAATGGCTAAAGAAAGACGCTACTTAAATTGTATCTTACTACTTTCCAAGTATTGTTACTGACATTGCTGATAAATCTTATTGAATGTTGTAGGGGAAAATGTATATATACAAAGGAGGTCAAGGGGGAAAATGGGAACAATAGCATCTTCCTCTTTTTTTTTTCTCTATTTTTTTAGGAACTCCATGGTTTTTTTTCATTTAAATTTATTGACGCTGTAAGTTTAATTTTGAAAATGTTAATTTATATGATAGGAATGATTAATTTTCTGAACTCTTTCTATTATAACAAAAATATTGAATTGTAAATAATTTTTTATTTTTATTATACTATTATTTTCCCGTGCATCGCACGGGTTCATCGTCTAGTTTTTATGTAAAAAAAAATGTTTGAATAAACTTAAATAATTAACTTATTAATCCCAAAAGCTAATTTTATCTTATTTTATGAAACCAATTTCTTAAGCTTCTTAGAACATCTTTATCCTAGCATCCTATGTTTTACTTTTTGGAGTTCTTAAATGGGTCCTACATTTACATATCACTCATTTTTACTTTTTTACAACTTAAGCAGTTCATCTCTCCAACCCAGCAACTTCAAAAAGGTTCCTAAATAGGGCCCACCAGTGGCCCCATATCCTTACATTTCATCTCTCTAACCCAATAACTCAACAATTTTTCAATTAAAATATTGCAAAGTTGACCCACATTTTTTAGATAGGATCCGGTGCTTAGTTAAGCACCTCATCTTCTTAAGCAACTTTTGGGATAGAAACTCCAACGGGTACATAAAAATAAGCACCGGTGTTTATTTGGAGAGATGCTTATTAAGCATCTTGATAGAGACGCTCTTAGAAAAACTTTGTGTGAAAACTCATACTTAGCATGATCCGGAATTTGTTTTGCACATTTACAGGACAATTATATCCTCATCGCAATTTGAAATTCCATGAAAACCAAATCCTCTTTTGCTCACCTTCAATACTCTATCGACTTTGCATCTCGCTCATCATTAAAAATGTTTCTTCAAATATGTTTTCAAACACTAAATAATTTAATTTAAAATGATCTTGAAATATGTAAACCAAAAAAAAAAAAGATAAACAAAAAAAAGGAGCTTGTGAAATAAAAGTTTTTCATATAGGATCTTCTGACATAAGTGCATAAATAAATCGTTTACGAAATGAGGCTTTAGAATTTGAGATAGTGTGAAAAGAAGTGTGTCCCCAAGCTTTTCTATTTTAAGCGTGGGGACAGAAGTCAAACATAGACTTTTAGGATTGGTGATGTACGGACGATTAACCCCGTTCATCCCCTCCTGGATACTAAGGAAATTAGTATGGAAACTCATGAATATTGAGAGGTTCCTTAAAGTTCCAGTACCGAACAAATTGATGCCTCAAAAAGATCAGTGGTGGATTATTATAGAATCTTCAAGCTGAATTTAAATAAAAGCTTATGGAGCCTCTGATGGGGTGCAGAAGTTTTTTTTTTGCCGAATTTAATAGGTGTTTCTTTTCCTCTTAGGATGCGTTAGATAAACAGCTTAATTAAACATCTATTCAATAAGCTATTTTGTAAGTAAGCTAAAAATATTTTATTTTCATAAGCTTCTCTTACAAGCTTATGGAAATAAGCTAAAAAGAGCTTATGAAAAGACCATAAACTATTTTCATAAACTATTTGCATAAATTTATTTTCATAAGTTATAAGTTATTCTTATAAACTCTTTCAAATACACCCTTTGTATTGGTGTGTAGTTGGATTTTCCCCCACCTTATCAAAAAAGAGAATACTATATTACTATTGGCCCAAACAATATAAAATGGTTTTTAGACCCAAAATTAGGGGTGGGCATGGGTCGGGTTGGGTGGATTTCGGCGCATTTAAAGACCCAACCCAATAACATAAATATGGGTTGGGTTGGATCGGTTTCTTAGAAAATTTTCATGTAACCCAAACCAACCCAACCCAACCTCGTACGGGTTGGTTTGGGTCGGGTGACCGGGTTTGGTAGTAAATTATTTTGTTTTTATCAAAAGCAAATAATGGGAAAAAATAGGGAAGAAAAATACTACCAATGCATTAATTTGAACTTCCAAATACAAAATGAAGCATACCACTTCAATTTGGAGCACAATATCCATCAAAATTAAACAAACAAGTGAAATAAAAAATAATAATAATGTCTTCAAACAATTCCTAAACAATTTCACTGACTATGTCTTCAAGCTAATTCTGCATGGCTTCAAACTATTTCTGCTCATGTAACAAAAAAATGGTTACTCCAATTTAGACGGCTGAGTATTAAAGAAGAGTCATCAAATTCAAAATAGAAGAGTCCCTCCACGCTTCAGCAGCTAGACTTATAATATTCTTTTCAATATGTGGGTTGGGTTGGGTTGAGTGGGTTTACAATCTTTGGATCCAGCACCCAACCCATAAGCTATGGGTCTACTTATTTAGAAACCAACCCAACCCAATGACCCGAACCAACCCAGTATTTGTGGGTTGGGTTGGATTGGATATACCGGATTCGCGGGTCGACCCGTACCCATGCCCACCCCTACCCAAAATGAACCAAACCAATCCAATCTGCTTGGACCACCACTATTCCTCTTTCATTCATTTTTTTTTTATTTTTTTACTATAATAAAATATTCGTTTTTTGTTTTTTCTGATGAGGTTTATTGTTTCCCTTCATCTCATCTCAAAATCTCATGCTGAAGAACGCGCGTTGAAATCTAACAACCACGAAATCCGAGCAGCGTAGTTTTGCTTGAACGTGCGCCCATTTTAGTTTCATCAAGGTATTAAACTATTATTATGCCCTAATTTTCGTTTTATAAGCTAGGGTTTTCAGAATCTGATTTTTATTGTGTTTTTCTAACGATTTTCTCTGTTGTGTTTTGGTTAAATTTCATAAGGGTATCGAAAAATCATGTCTTTTCGAAGCGGGGTCGGTTAGTTAATTGAATTCTATGTAACTTGGATTTCATGCATATAATATGTTGGCGCTTTTGATTGGATTACCCATAGCTCGTGTTTTGATAGTGTCGTGAATAAGTTTACTTGATAGGTGTCCTCTATTTTATAAGTCTTCATGATAGAGTATTTTATCATCACGGCGTTATTTATGTACACTGTATGTATCAATCGATGATGGGTTGATGCTGTATGTTCATATTTTTTATTTTTGTTAATTTTTTGGGACCTGAAACAAGTAACTAATGCACCTGCTCTATGGATGAACAAATTTTTACATCCTATGTTTGCTTTAGACTTTGGTAGATACAAATGGATTTTCGTTGGACCAACGGTAAGCAGGAAACTGGTGGCCGTGATAGGAGGCAATCGAAAAAGGAACAGGTAATTCATATATGATTTGAATTCTCTCTTGTTTTGGAAGAACACGATATAATCCTGTTGGAAAGAGAAAGTCACCATTTTAAAATGTATTTAGTGGACCCTATAATTATACATGGTGGGTCCTTGTATAAAAGAAATTGTGTCTTTCTCTCACCAACAGACCCTATCTTGTTCTTCCAAAACCGGAGAGGATACATTTCCAATCATATAGTGTTTTCCAATTAAGTTAAGTCCATGTTTATATGCTCTTCTCAGGAAGGTGTTGAGTTGTATATATCTTGTTACAAAGCCTTCAAAAAATTAAATTTTTTATACTGGTGAAAATGATAAAGTCAACTGGCTTGTCTTTTTAGACATTGTGAATGTACAATTATTATTGTGATTCCCTGTGTTTTGAGATGAACTGCTTTGATGGACAGGCACATCAGGACTCCCTTATTGAAGATTTGTCAGAGGAGTTTCGTTTGCCAATCAACCACAGGCCAACAGAAAATGTTGATCTGGACAACGTAGAACAAGCATCTCTGGACACACAGTTAACATCATCTAATATTGGCTTTAAGCTTCTTCAAAAGATGGGATGGAAAGGAAAGGGTCTTGGGAAGGATGAGCAAGGTTGGTACTGTGTTATCACTTTCTTCAATATTTATTAATTTGTTCTTCTCTTCAATGAACTTTCACATAATGCATTTACCCATTGTTTTAGCTTCTGGCATGCTGCATGGGTTGTCCTTGACTCCTCAAGTAGTCAAGTGTCACCCCTTCTCCCTCTGTGCACCCCTCTTCTGTATCTCCTTAGTGTTGTTTCGACCTGCCTTTATGTACTTCAGCTGTCTCCCTCTCTTCTTCTTCATCCCGAAATTGTGGGGAAAATGAAGGAAAAACTATTTAGATGAGTTCTATCTCATTTTGGTGCTGATGAGCTGACAAATTTTTATCCCTAGTCATGTATAACTGTGGTATCTAATACCTTTAAAACATTTAAAACTTAGGGCCTGTTTGGTTTGCATTTTCATTTCCTGTTTTCATTTCTTGTTTCTATTTTCTGAAAATTATTTTCATTTTCAAATTTTGAAAAATTTGAAAACGTGTTTGTTTTGACTTCCTGTTTTGTGTTTTCATTTCCTATTTTCAAAATTCTAGGAATGAAAACATTGAAAACAACTATTTTTTATTTTCAGATTTGGGTCCAATTCAGGAAATGTTTTCAGTGAAAACATTTTTACTAAACTCAACCAAACGCATTTTCAAGCTCATTTTCTATTTTCATTGAAAATGAAAACAGGAAATGGTCAAACCAAACAGGCCCTTAGACTTTGAAGCTTGATGCTTTTGGTATAGATCAACATTTAGGAGTTTGTGTAAACAATGGCAATGATCATTTTAGTTTTTGTTGTCTTTTTCCAGCATAGATATTGATTTTATATTTGTATATGATAAGGATAGTTCTAAATTTGGCCTTTAGCACCCTAGTTAATGCTCTCTAAAGTATAAGCAGAAGCCTTTTTTTTGGAGAAGAGTTGTATTTTTCTCTACTGGACTGCTTGGTGATTTAATTTATTGGATTAACAACATGCTTGCACTTACCTCTCATCGTAAAAGGGCATTTTGGCAACTAGTTCATTTCTACTTCTTTTCTTTCCGTATTAATTTTTTATGTTTCTAATGTTGGATGATTTTTCTGGAAGTGATTTGATTTTGGTTTCTCCTTGACTTAAAGGATTGGCCTTCTGGACTTGTGTGCAGGAATCATTGAGCCAATAAAATCTGGGATTAGAGATCCAAGATTGGGGGTTGGTAAACAAGAAGAAGATGATTTTTTCACTGCAGAAGAAAATGTCCAGCGAAAAAAACTTGATGTTGAGCTGGAGGAGACAGAGGAAAATGCGAGGAAGCGGGAGGTATGATTTATAACTCGTTAGTAGTTGCTCTTAGTGCAAAAACCATATAGTAGTGTTGAGGTTGATGTTTACATTTTCTCAAACCTGCACCTAGTAGCAGAAAGCAGCATATAGCATATATGCATGTCTCTTGACCGGATTGTTATGTCATAAGGAACCATCAACTTTGGAAGGTCTTGAGAATTTCCTGCAGTTTTTATTACCTGGTGGCTTCTTCTGCCTGCTTCGTGCACATTATGAAAATTCAGGTGTTAGCTGAACGTGAGCAAAAAATTCAAACTGAGGTGAAAGAAATCCGAAAGGTGTTTTATTGTGATCTCTGCAACAAGCAATACAAATTAGCAATGGAATTTGAAGCACACTTGAGCTCTTATGATCATAATCACAGAAAGGTAGACAAGTTAACTAACATTAACTAGGTTCTGCTTTTGTCAACTTGATTCCCAAATTGACTCAAATTTCTTTTTCTTCTAATGCTAAATCTTTGATGTGGAATGCAGCGTTTCAAACAAATGAAGGAAATGCATGGTAGTAGTAGTCGGGACGATAGGCAAAAGCGAGAGCAGCAGCGTCAAGAGAGAGAAATGGCTAAGTTTGCTCAAATGTATCCTTTTGCTCTTGTACCTGATACACTTTAACTTTTCATCCCCCTCACACACCCCTCTTTGTTTTGGCTATGGGGTGGGTGGTTTGCCAGGGATTTGATGTTATAATTTTGACTGCCTTCTTCCAAATTCCTTAATGTCAATCAGTGTGGACGCTCAAAAGCAGCAACAGCTTCAACTGCAACAAGAGTCTGGATCAGCGCCAGTTCCCTCTGAATCTAGAACTGCTACTGCACTTACAGATCAGGAGCAGCGGAACACTTTGAAGTTTGGATTTTCTTCTAAAAGCAGTGCTTCCAGGGTACATACCTTTGAGTAATTGAGAATGCTTACACAGCTTTCATACACTTATATCAAGTACTTGATATTTTTTTATAGGCAAATGTTAGTTGTTAGTTTGTTATGTTAGTGGTGGGTGGAAATCGGACTTGATGTATCGTACACAAACTAACTTGATGTTAGTTTGTTATTTTTTTCCGAGTACTTGATGTTGCTTTGTTTAAATTTGAGTTTTTACAATTTAAACCCCTGATGATGTATTTAATGTTGCTTTTGCATTCTTATATGAGTACAGGTTTGTGCATAAAAATAGTTATATGCTAACCCCATTATCTTTTTTTCCCAATTATAGCAGATCTCGGTTGGTGCCAAGAAGCAAAATGTTGCAAAGAAGCAACATGTTCCTATATCCTCCATATTTAGTAACGATAGCGATGAAGAATAGTGGAACATTACTCTTGCAGCTCTGAATCAGCATGATAACATATCTGCTTGGTATTGGTTTATATAGGATGTTTTATTTGGAATTCGTGGCCGTTGTAAGTTTAAGAAAAAATCATTTGGGATTCTCCGTTGATTTGGAGAGTTGGAAGAATATTATCAATGTGACAGTATAATGTGTGCAAGGATTTTACTTTATGTGAGTTCCCTGATGATGTTAGCCTCCATTGACATGTGAATCACCATATGCCTAGCCCTTGGCTAACGACATACTTTGTACTTTCATTGTTCTAAACGTCTATTTGACATTGGAGGTCCTTTGCTAGAAACTGAATTTTTTTATGAATCGAGCATTATTCATTAATTGATATAGAGAAACATTATGGAACTAATGCAATTTTTTTTGTGCCATAGTTTAATAAATTAAAACATTGTTGTCAGTTTTGTAGAAAAATTAATGGCATGTTTGGTAATTCGTTGCAAATGTACTTTTGGAGTTCATGTTTGTTCCAAAGGAATAAGAGTGATGCTTTGGACTAAAAATACGTTTGCAGTTTCTCAATTATAAATCAAATATGCAAGAGTCATCGGTACAAGAGGAAAAATAGATGTGCTTAATCTTGTATTCATAAAAATCAAAGGAGCGGCTGAATTTTTGAATGTGAAATAAAGCAAGAATGATATTTGTACATTCGGATCTCAGATATGGTTAGTGAACCGTGGTTAATAATGTCATGTGGATGTGTGTCAAATTGGTTAATATTGTAGGAATTGTGATTAATGATGTACAAAATATGGGTTAAATTTTGTGTATAACGAACGATTGTTTTGTAAAATTTGACTCTACATACATTGTTTCTCCTTTTGTGAGAATTTTGTAAAATAACTTCGCACATATCTATTCTGTTCTTGCAGTAACATAAAATCTTCAGGGACCATTTTAAGATTTATTTTGCTTTCCACTCCCCCCACTCCAAGCTTTGGTTCTTTTAGTGCACCATGCAATTAGTGATTTTTTTTACTACTCATCCATTGGCAATCATATGACTACAGAATCTAGGTGGACAAAATTTGTCTTCTGTTGTCATCCTCATTGGTATTGCACATATACGCTCGGTCCAAGGTCAAAGCAAGTGAGGTCCTTGTTTTAAACATGTAAAAAACAGTTTTTTCTTTAAAAAAAATCCATTTTATATCTTTTTATATTATCTTTTTGATTTTTGATATGTTTGGTACATTAATAAATATAAGCTAACCCATTTGATATGAAAGGTTATATCATTAGCTGTAAGGTCTAGACAGTGCCGGAGCCATAAAAGTTATATTAGGGGGGCAAAACCAAATATACACAATTAACAACAAAAATTAACGAGCATATATAAAAGCAAACTATAGGAACTATCGTAGCATTGACGCTAACTTATTAGAAGTGTTAAATTAATTATGCAGATCGTTAAAATTGTCCTGTTGAATTTCCTGCATTTTAAATATTGAGTTGAATTTCCTGTATTTTAAATATTGAGAAGGGGGGAAATATTGATTGAATTTCTTGCATTTTAAATATTGAGTTGAATTTCCTGCATTTTAAATATTGAGAATGGGGGAAATATTGATTCATAATTGACAATCAACAACACGTTGTACACTCTGACCAACAATACCAAATCTGTCTCACTAGTTCGATTGTCCATTTTGACTATTGTAAAAATAATAATATGAAAACGTAGGGGAGGCCATGACATACATAAGCCTTCCCCTCAACTCATTATATACAAAATAATTATTTTTGTATGAATAAATTATTAGATTAATTTATTATTAGTTTTAAAAAGATCTTATCGTATAATTTGCTTTAAACCTCAATAGATATAAGACCGAACCGATACACTTAAAGGATATGTTAATTTAAAAAGGGAGAAAAAAGCGTATAAATACCATTCAACACAAAATGAAATGAACATGGGTCTTCCATGTAAGCACACATAATACTTCCAAGGGTTTTTCAAGTACATACATAAATACATTTATCAACTCAGTGTTTCAGAGCAATAGTAGTCATAAGCTATAACAGCTTATTTACAACACACATTAAAGTATCTTCAAGACAATCCTCCAAATTTCCGAAAGTCTCGTTAGGCAGCTTCAGCAAAACCAAGTTGGAGATTCCCGTAGTCGAAGACCGTGTGATATACCCTCATGAAAACATCACCAAGAATCCTGCAGGCAGATAGTAGTATTAGAAACAGAGAGAACAAAAACATTTTATGTAATTCACTTCATACATGATTGTTCTGCTGTACCATGCAAGTGTAAGCATACATGATTTAAAATTAATAAACATTATAAAAAGGTAATATACCACAGTGGACCACGTGGAGGAGGAACATCTAAAGCAATGAATCCACTGAGGCAGACTTCTGTAATGCCTTCTCCAGTTCTCAAAATATACTGAAAATACACAAACCATTTTTAGAATCAAAATTAAAAAAAACTCACAAGTAAACATTAATCTATAGATAATAACAACATACTTTGTAGTTCAATATGCTATTCAATTCAAGTATGTGGCCACATATTTTGGGATGTTATTACTATTAGATTTTCTTTGAACTTTAATAATTCAATATTTTTACCTAAAAGCCAAAGTATTCCCAATGTTATGTAGGGACTTCCTGACCCCCAATGTTCTTTTGACACATGCAGTACACTTATAGGAGTATAATCATCTCTTGCAGACGCAATGTAATTTAATTTATCAAAACCTCAAACCCTGACCTGATCTGGTGTGAGGACAAAAGGTTTATCTCCAATAGTGAAGGAAATGTTTGGCATCTGAGAAAGACTATCACAGCTTATCACTGACTCTCCAGATGGGCTTGGCAGGTTCTCACACAGCTGCCAATGATCAAAACAAGCACTCACTACAAGTCTACACCATATAAATTATAAAGCACAACTTGAGCTTGTGGATAGGATGATTCTAAGGGCTTACCTGATTCACATAGTTGAATACTTTGTCCTTGTTTCCCTTTTGTCTGAGTTGATTCTGGATCCAAACCACAAGCATTTGACAAGATGAACACAAAGGAGTATCTCTAGCTTTGAACTCTCTGTGTTCCTTTTCAGTCACCATCTCAATCCCAGTGCTGCACAATAGTAGAATTCAAAGTAAATTCAGAGGTCTATTTCCAGCCAAAATATTGCAGTGCAAGCAAGTGATGTCAGGGCCTTCACTCTCCCAATGGCAAAAAAATAAATTAATAAGCTAGTAAATGTAATGTATCTTCAAATTATTACCAAATTGACGTGCAATGAAACAAATATGGTGAAAAAGGCATGCAATCGAAGCAGAAAGTAAGTTGTTGATATATAACAGGCTCATCAAATAAAGCACTTTCTAACCTCTTAGATTGATCCTTCTTGGCAGAACATAACCCAACTTGCGAACATACGTCAGCAGGTTTTACCTGCATATCAAAGATCAAATTCATTTAGGTCCAAAGAGTGAAAATGCATATGGGAAAGATCAGGGGCGGCAATTCATGTTCAGTACAAAAACTTGATATCAGTGTTTTAAAAACCAGACCAAACCGGCCGATTGAACTGGTTAGACCATGAACCCCGCCATGTCTCCCATTCGAACAATATCCAATTCAACCAAAAAATTTAGTCGGTTGAAGCAATTGAACCATAACCCAAAGGTCTCGCTGGTTCAATCTCTGTTTGGTTTTTAAAACATTGCTTTGTAAAGAAGGCAGGAAAACTTACCCCTGATACTAAGAGATCCCATATCAACTCTCCATATTGAGAAACAACTTCCTTACATTCCACACTCAGAACACCTTCAGCTCCAATAGCATGGTTGATTTCAGCAACAACGGGCTGAGATTAATCAACAGAACAGAAATTATAAATGAAAAACAACCAAACACTAGGTGAGGTCGGATACATGGATCAAATGACACAATGGTGTTCTGTCAAAACCAAATCTTCCAAAAGACTATAGATCTAAATCCTTTCTAATAGCTTCGCTTAGAGTTGTCCTTGATCTTCCTCTACCTCTAAGCAAAAAAACTATAAGCATAAAAGTTTCAGAAAGCTGGAAGCACATACAGTTGGACCAGCAAGCAAAGATGTTCCTGAATCCACAATAGCAGCACAGCCACCCTCACAAACACCTAAAAATAGCATTGATATATTTCAGAATTAGAATCACTGTGGAATCAAAAGAGTTTCATATTGTTGAGGAACAAAACAGTCACCTGTTGAAAGACCTCCAATGAGAAAATCTCCCATTTCAATCTGAAAAAGAAATCTTTCTTGTTAAAAATTTTCAGGAGTATATTATTATACATTTAAAAGGAACTCTTGATCAAAGTAAAATTTATTTTGCTAACCTGCCAGTAACCTTTTTTAGTAACAGGAACATAAGTGTGCTCTCCTTTGAAGTGCTTTGGGTCAACACCACCAAAAATTATTTCACCACCCTTTTTCGCCTTTGGATCCCCGTTGAGCCAAAAAGAGAACACCTTCCCACTTACAAGATGTTGATCCACAATATTGTACCTGTAATTTAAAAATGGACCATTAACTTAAAGGCACAGAAAAAGATTTGCAATACTTCATTCTGACATGGAAATCAGATACCAGTGAAACAACAAAAGACAGGTCGAAACATACCATACTGGCACAGCTTTTGAGACTGAGATCTCCTGGAACCCAAGCCCAAGTATTCCGTCAAACTTTCCTGCCAGAAAGGCAAGACTTCCTTCTCGGGTAGCCTCAATGAAATCCTACAGTTTATATAATAATGATATTTGTAAGTATTGCTAAAGTCTGCACAATCAATGTTGAAGTGGAAGCTCATAAATAAAGTACTCACCTGATGCTTGACAACAGTGTTGCCAACTTTAACATGATCTTGACTGAAGAAACCAGATATTGATCCAGAGCCATAGCTTATTTTACATGATGTTCCTGAGTTGATAGCCGTAATTAAACTTAAAAAGCATAAATATAAAATGTATATGCTATACAGTATCGTGTAATTTAATGTTTGCATCTATCACAGTACTGCTATAATGAACATGAGTAATTGAAGCCAGCATTACCATTTTTGGTATATGTTTTGGATTTCTTTGCCTTGTACCAATTATGGGTATAGCAGGCAAGCTGCAAGGGAATTTAGTTAATAGGATACGCCTATATGTACAGGGTTCTGAAGACATAAAAGTTAAGTTGAACTCACAGAAAAATAGCACTTTGATGATGGAACCCAAAGGTTTGAACTACCAGTATCAAATATGACAGTAAAGGTCTGCGGGGGTGTGCCAATTCCAACCTCACCAAAATATTGAGCATCCAAATAATTCTTCAAAGGTACTATATCTTCATCATTTGAATTACCAATATACTGATCATGTGCACCCATCATTGGTCTTCCTGACCTTAGATTTTCTCTTGCCTTTTTAGCAGCATGAATACTCTGAAGATCTAGAGGTTTCTTCTTCAAACCAATTCTCAAAAGTGCACAGGAGAAAGAAGGAAGAAGGGAACATGCTAAAGCCCACAAACAGAAAGCCACCCACAAATGCTTGTGCCCCATATTCAGGGAAACTCTGTTGGACAAAGTAATCTGCAAGTAAGTTGAACTGGATATAGTCTTAATTTTACACAGAAGGCAAGCAACCATAGAGCAGGGAAGAAAATGGACAGTTAAGACACTAAGCCCTTGTAGTATATCTTCCACAATCCACACTACCAGTGTCATAGATAAATAAAATATATAATCAGATAAATAACAAGATAATATTAGAACTGTTCTCTGATATTCAATTTTTCAGGCTTTAATTAGTTAATTACTCATAGCATCATAGAATATGGTTTTGTAATAGTAAGTTTTGATTTAAAAAAATCAAAAATTAAAAATCAAAAAGAAAAAAAGAAAAAAATGCATTCAGCTAACAAACACCTTTTTCAGATTTGCTCAACAAGGCAGAAAGGTTCTATGTCTTCATTACCAAGCTTATAACCGAGGTTATTTTCAGTTGATTTATTTCTTTGTCCTCTAAACAACTTATTTATACACTCGCTTTACTCATAAACAAAAAGGGTATGGAAAACAAAAGGGGGGAAAAATTTAAGAGAACCGGTTCATCTACTAACGTTACAACTTCATACAGATCCCTATACCCACATGCCAAATAAACAAATAGATACATCAAAATTAAAAAGAAAAGGGAAAAAAAAAGATAGAGAGAGAACCAAATACAGATAAAACATGTTTACACAGATAACTGAAGACAAACCAATTACAGGACAGTCAGATATTACTATATAGAATCAACTGGATTGAACATACTATGTTTCAATATCATCACAAGATATATATATATATATATATATATATATATATATATATATATATATATATATATTAAAAAAAAACAGAAGAAACCAAGTACAGAATAGGTCAAATCTAGTAGAAATTACAAGAAAAATTATGTTGGTGGATAGAAACCAACTGGGTAGAGCTCACTGTGATGATCAAATGGTTAAAATAAGCAAAAATCAAACCTTTCTAAGATTGAAGTTAGAACAGATGTGTTGTTGCTGGTACCAAGGCCCCAAAGCTGAAATGAAGAGAACTCAGTTGGACCCAATCATATACGTACACTACACACAAAAGTTGGAATCTTTTTTCCTTTTTTAAAAGAAAAAATGAATGTTAAGACAAAGTTGGAAGGTCGTCTACCAATAATGGATGTTCGTAAGCAATAAATTGTTGCTATAAAAATATCTGCTTCACAAAGCCGAGGTAACGCTTCGTAAGCAATAAGGGGTTCACACTTCATCAATTACGGTGTATTGATATTTCAACGCACTTTATTTAATTAAACTTAATATATACTTACTTTCTTATTTTTATATTTTTATTTATTTTATATAAATATTAACTAGTGTCTTAAGGATAAAATTTAAAAAATCCACATCCACTTCTCCCCCAACCCTTTGCTAGGTTTTTGTGGTGGTCTTCCCCAAGGCTCTCCTGGCTTACTTCCACCTTATGCTGGTTTTCCCTAGGCCATCCTAGCTCTATCTTCGGCTCCCGCTGGTTTTTAGCCACAGTTTTTCCTTCCCTATCTCTCAAGTCTTCTTCCCTTTTCTTATTTAACTCCACACCTCTATTGCCCCTCTCCCCTGTGCCATCACCCCATCAACCATGGATTCCCCTCCCTCCACTAACAACCATGAAGTTTTTCTCGCCGGAATCAAGGATCCCGCCACAGCCCCAGATTTTGATGTGACTCCACCCACTCGCCGTTCGCTTCTCTGCGGCCACGAAAAACGTCCTCCATCGAAGCCGCTACCGTCGGGAAAAGGAAAAACTCTAAAGTTATCCTCTGCTGCTCCCCCACCTTCAGATCCGGTCTCTATTCACCCACCACCAAAGCCACCAAATGTAGGCATATTTTCTATTTTTGTTAGTGTTGTTGCTGGTGTTGATGCAAGCTCTCTTCTGAACGAGGTGTTTTTATGGGTAGTTTGTTTTAAGAATGCATTCCAGGTGTTTGATGAAATGCCCAATAAGAGCCTGACATTTTGGAATAACATAGGGTGTGAAGATATAAATGTGGCTGACACCAATCTCAGCATCCTCTCCACCGATCATTTGGCCTCCAGACAAGTGGTTTATTTGGACAAACTCGAGACCACCTATAGTCGAAACGAGCTTGCAAAAGTCAAAGAAATGATCCATAACTAGATAGGGGTAAAGATTGTGGCTTCTCTTTTCTCCTTTGTCATGGACCGTGTGTGGAACAATGTGATAGGTTGTTTGTTAGGATCTGTTTTCTGGTTTGAATATACCCTTTTGGCTTCTGATCAAACTATGTGTAATGTTGGTTGGTTTATCTAATGGAATTAGTGTTTTACCGTAAAAAAAAATAAAAAAAATCCAGTGCCCTAAGGGCATTGGTTAAAGAATAAAAGATAAAAACTTTGTCTTGAAAGTAATGTATTCAATATATTGAATATTTAAAAATTACATTTTCCAATAAAAATATTATAGCTTAAAATTCCTTAAACAATACCCTTATGACACTTTTAGCAAGATCCCTTATTGTATAGGAGTCTAATACTTGATTTTGATACATTATTACTGTAAATTTTTTAGTGTAATTGTTATACACTGTTAGTATAAAGTTTTTTACACTGTCAACTAATCAGAAATCATGATTTGAAACACTTTTAAGGTAGTTAGGATAAGAGTCAACCACTTTTATTGATGTGATAATTTCTGATTGGTTGACAGTGTAAAAAAACTTTTCACTATCAATGCATAACAATTAAGTCGTAAAATTTTTTATATTGTAAACAAATCACAAATCATCTTTTAAAGTAAGGAGAATATTAACGAGTACCCTTATAACATTGCTTAAGAAATTAAGAAAAAAATTTCGTATGGAAAAATTGTGTATTTAATATATTGAAAAGTGTTATTCTTAGTCTCCCAATACAAGTTTTTCTTTTGTTGATTCCTTAATCAATGCTCTTATACACTCGTTAACAAACCTTAAAGTTATGATACACTTTTAATGACGTGATAGTTTATGAATGATTGTAAAAAATATTTACATTAACCTTATATATCAATTAAATACTTATAACATGAGCGGGCTATTCTCGGTCACAATTGTTTATATATATTATCAACAATACCAAATACAGTTGATAGATGAATGAGTTCTTAAGCATATTGTCAGGGGTTCTATTCCTTCCGTAATCCGTATATAAGGAAAAACTTTGTTGGGAGAGACTAGTCTCACTTCAATGATCTCTAAGTCAAGAAACAGATTAGTCTCCGGCTATCGGCGAGAATACATTGTTGCACACAAAAAAGTGTTTATATACATTTTTTATTAATCGATTGTAATTTTATAAGAATAAGAATTTAAAAGTATTAAAATTAAAATTAATTAATAAGATGTGTGTTTATACAATTGACAATAATAATAGACTAATCCCTAATAGATTACGTGTACGGTGTGCTAATACTACATTTGATTTATTTGATTGATTGATTTATTTATTTATTATTTGTGTGCAGTAAAATGCTATATTGATAAGCTCTTCATATTGAGAGTGATTTTTGAATGATAATGATAGTAATAGTGATTGTAATTATTATTTGAATCACCGCTTTTGGAAAAAAAATACATAAAATCGATATATTTTTTCTTTTTGTGAAAAAAATGGTAGAAAGTGAGTTATCACTCCGGGACCTGAAGCAACATGAGTGGAGCCCCTCCCCAAGGGATTTATTTTGCACAAGATGAGAATCGAACCAAAGACGTCTCACTAAAAAGTATTTCTATACACATTCACATACGTTGCAGACCTAACATACTTCCATTACGCCAACCCCATTTGGATCATAAAATAGATATCTATTCTAAGTGATAATAATGATTGGGGATATGTATATTATGTTTGAGTTATTGTTTAGATATCCCAAATTATTATTTTTTTGATAAGCAAACAAGTACATTGATATGAGTATAAGGGATACTCAAATCCATATAAAGGAAAAGCAAACCAAGGAGAAAAGAGATAAAAGAAGAAGGAAAGAAAAAAAAGAAAAGGGAAGGATAGACCCTAAGTAAAATTCATACTAAGATTAAGAGCAGACAACAGCACATATGTAAAATCCCAAATTTTTTTTAGATTGTGAGACATCCCAAATTTTAATTTGGATTGTCTAAAATGAATTTTATCCATAAATAACATTTGAATCAAACTATGGTTTGTAAATTATAATTCAAACATGGTAATAACGTTTATAAATTTCCATTTCATGAAAACCATTTTGAACGGGATGGATGTTACAAGGATTCTTGCAAGTAGTTGTGGTGTCTCGTTCCATAGCACCAATCAGAAGATAATATGGAGATATTATCTTCTTAAATGTTGCGTAAGGTTGAGAAAGGGCCTTTTTAATTTATTTCATTTCAACTACGCAACCGAAGTGATCTATATTTTATTTTTCATTATAATCTCGAACCAAAATAATTTGGGGCCAATAATGTGATTAAACTTTTCCCTGTTGGAGAAGTTAGGGTAGGGGTTTAGACGAATGACAACTAATACAGATATGAATATCTAGGGTAGGGTGTGAGTTTGGACCCGATCACAAGTTAATTTTATTAATTTTTTATAATAATAATAAGAATAATAATAATAATAATAATAATAATAATATTAATATTAATTAATTAGTTTAGGTATAAGCATTTTGATCAAATTGTCATATAAACCCATAGATTAGAAATGAAAAAGTCATGAAACATTTAACAGACTACTGCAATGAAAATACAATGGATCACTTAGATGATAAAAATATGTTGAGAAAATTTAGTATGAAATAAATAATTATGTCAACCCATATAATATATGTGACGAAGTTGAATTCAGTTAATGGCTTTTGAAAATTAACTTATTTTAGTTTGTTTTAGACTTATGTTAATCTAATAAAACTTTTCATGTTTATTTATTTTATTAAGACTTACTATGATTATATGAGATTGTTTTTATGACTTTGTAGTTTATTTAAGATAATGATAATTTTCAATTAGGATATATTACTATGTTTAATCAATTGTTGGTCTCGTATTCTAACATTTATTTTAATAGAATAATTTTTTTTTAATATACATTAAATCCACGTGACCAACCCAACCAGCACTCCAAATTGTTGCAAAACCCTCGCAATAAAACATCCTTAGGTTATATATCAAAAAAAAAAAAAACACCCTTCGGTTAACCCAAATGGGGTTGATCTAATGAAAACATGTTAGATTTGTACGGTAAATGAATGCGTATGAAAATTCTCTTTAGTGAAAGATTTTTGGTTCGATCCTCACCTTGTGCAAAATAAATCCCTTGAGTAGGGGCCCACTCATGTTGCTATAGGTCCCGGAGTGGGCTCACTTCCTACCATTTTTGTTAAAAAAAAAAAAACATATATAGGCTATGTTAGGGAGTTTTGAAGGAAATGAAGTATAGTGGTTAGTAATGGAGTGAAGTGGAGAGATAAAACGGCACCACTTTATTGTTTGGAAGATTAATAAGAAAATCCTAAACCGTCAATTTGGAGGGTATAAACTATAAAAATTGGGGGTTTGGGTGGGATAAAGTGGTTTGGGTTATCATCCTAAATCATCTCACTCCACTTCCCTATACTTCATTACTTATTAAATTCTTAAACAATGAGTTAAGTCCTTTTAACCATTACACTCCATTACAAACCATCATACTTCATCCTCCCAAACATAGTCTTATATACTGTAGGGAGGCATTCAACAAATTTCGAATCATTTTATTTTTAAATCCCAACATCACTTTATGTATTATCTATATCAAAATATTAAAATTATGAAATTTTTTGGGTAACCGAATATATTTAAGTTAATTATTCGAGGGATGCTACTAACATATTCTTTATCTCTCTCATTCTAATACATTCTTTTCTATTGATCAAAATTCAAATGTGTCTCACTAATTCATGTGGGTCCCACTTGAATTCTGTAGGACCCACATGAATTTTAACCAATAGCAGAAAGTGTGCTGGAAAGAGAATGTTAGAGAGTGTGTTGCTAGCATTTTTCTAATTATTTTACTTGTTCAAGACACAAATTTTCTCTATATTATTATTACACAAAAGTATATCTAACGAGTAGCAATTGTTAGATAAGTTCATTAAATTATTCAATTATTTTCACTTAACTTTATTTAAAATAATTTATTTCATTTTTAAAATATTTAAATAAAATTCTAAAATTATAATTAATTATTCTTTTATAACATCCTTTCCTTTTTATTACAGCGCTTGTGTTGTGCCCTTTGACATGCTTTTAAATAAGGATTCACTTCCTTTAAAGTGAGTAATTCATATTAAAGAGTAAAATAAATAATATCAACTGTTGATGAGAAAATTAAAAATTGATATTAAGTGTATATGCATAATAAATCATGGATATGTTAGAATATAAACCGTTAATTTTCTCTTAAACGGTTAAAATTACTTATTTTACCATTAACTCACAGTAGAAGAGAAAAATCCTTTAAACAAGGTAAGCTAAAGAAGACTATCATTTACCCACCTTGTAAGGAAATTAAGTTGAACCTTCGTGAAATATTTTAATGGTTTTCTTTTTTCGCCGAAAAGGATTTTATCTTTTAGTCATCTAAAATTATGTAACTAAATAACCCTAGTTTCTTTTTCAAAGGTTATTGACATGTATATATATATATTTTTTTGGTTCGTAACCCATCGTAATTAGAAACTTTGGCTCTTTAGTGGATTCATTGGGATGTCTCTACAACTTCGATCATTTGGATCTACTATACCTATATATGGGGCTAATCCCCGGTTTGACAGCAACGGACGTCCCGATTTTTTAGACGCGGGTTGGGCTGTCTTCCAAGTGAGCGACTCCAGGAATTGAACTTACGTTCTTTTTCTTGGGGAGAGTCACATTACCAACTCTCACAACATCAGATTGATATTGACATCTATATATTAAGTTACAGTAAGAAATCATTAACATAATTATTTTTCCACGATAATTTTTATCTCGGTGAGGCGTATAATCCTCTAAATTTTTCAATTATTCTTAATTTTTTTTATTTTTGATGTATTTTAAAATCTATTAATTATTAATCATTATTGTCAAACAAGCATATTAATTATTTGTAGTGATTTTTTTATATCAAATTATTTGTAATGATTTATTATTATGTTAGTTATTTATTATAGAGTTAAGTATGTTTTTTGTCCCCGTAAAATCAGAAAAATTTGATTTTGATTCCTGTAAAAACTTTTCTTTGATAAGTCCCTCTACAATCTAAAATCACTGCTTTTGATCCTTACTGTCATGTGTCATCCATTAACTACTTATATGTCTAACAAAATGTCATATGGTTATCTCAAGTGACACCCAATGACCTCTGTGGTGTCATGCTAGCATATGATTCCCCTATAATTTTCCTTGAACCCTAAATGAATTATATTTATCTATCCTAAAATGAATGCTAGAGACTAAAAATGATGATATTAAATTTTAGAGGGATGAAAACCATTGAAAAACAATTTACAGGAATTAAAACCAAAATTTGCTCATTTTATAAGGACTAAAATTAGTAATTTCATATTTTAGAGGGATGAAAACCAAAGAAAATTTTTTACAGGGACCAAAACCAAAATCCGTTCATTTTCTAGGGACTAAAAACATATTTAACCCTTATTTTAATATAATTATTTTCTTTTTTAAGACAAAATTAATTAATATTAAAATAAAATAGCATATTGATATTAATACTAAATTAGTACTCCCTCCGTCCCATTATATATATCATACTTGATTAAATCACACAATTTAAGAAAAACGCAATAAATGAAAGAAAAAGAACAACAATTTTACCAAATTAATAGTGTTTATATTTGCTTTACTTTTACAAATTCTGTTATCATTAATGATAAGTTACATTCAACGAGAAAAAACAAGTATTCCAAGATATTGATAATAGAACAAAATGTAACTATTAATCACTCAAATGTTTCACTTTGAAAATAAAAAAGTGATGATTTCGATTAATGCATCACATAACAGAATTCTAAAAACATAATTAGGTGTAAAATTGACAGAATAAATTTAATATTATATTAAAAATAAAAAATAACATATATTTTGAGATAATTTTTTTTGTAAATATGACATATACTATAACGGGATGTAGAGAGTAGTTGAATAGAACAAAATATATATTCAATTTAAAACCTACGGATTATTAGTTATTATTGTCAAATCTTAATGCCAGTTATTTATACTAATTCATTACTACTTATTGTTAGCAAGTCTGCATATCAATCCTATATGGATTTCTTTGTTGTTGTTTGGTATCCAATCGTATATGTATTTCCATATCTCAGAGTTGCTTCCAAATTGCATACGTAATAAAATTTTTAAGCGATAAATAATAGGAGAAATTACTCTTTTGATCTCTTATCTTAATTGTTTTATTCACTTTGGTCCCTTAATTTTTTTTTGTGACAAATAAGTTCCTTATGTTTACAAATATTAACAACGTTGACCTAAACATTAGTAAACATCGCCTCAAACGGTCATACTTGTCCATTAAGTATCCAACATGGTGCTCGCTTGGTGGCTTGGCCAAAACGACGCGGTTTGGATAACTTCATATCCGTGTTTGAGGAAGGTAAATGTAAACCAAGCTTTATAGCCATGATTGTAGGAAAGAAGATTGAGAACTATGAATTCTAGGTCACCATTTAAGGGGAATAAAGATAACCCATGCACCCCCTAATAACAACAAATAGGTCACCAACCACTTGATATGTTTAGTTGTGGAGTTAACAGACACAGTTAACAAAGTTGAATGAAGAGTAACACTTAGGTTAATATTATTAATGTTGGTAAATATATGGGACTAGTTCGTTACAAAAAAAGTTAATGGACCAAATTGAACAAAATAATTAACTTAAGGGATCAAAAGTGTAATTTTGCCTAAATAATAATTAAATATCTTAAAAGTAAAATTTAAAAAGTTTTGATAACAAGTGTTCTAAGGGCATTGTCTAAGGAATCAATAAAAGAATTTTTTTTTATTGAAAAACTTAGTGTAACACTTTTCAATATATTAAATATTAAATACACGATTTAACCATCCAAAATTTAATTTTTTGATTCTTTAACCAATGTCATAAGGGCACTCATTAGCATTCTCCAAATTTAAAAAGATTTGGCTTCTCTAAAGTGAGTGAAATTAGAAAGTGACAAAGTAAGAAACTACTATCTACCATTAATTTGATTAAATACATAAATATCTTAACCCATTAAATAATCTAAGAACAAATAACTTTTTACTTTTTCACTTTAAAACTTCATTCCATCCGAGGAGCCCAATCCATTTTAAAAGTACCATTACAGGCATTCCTTGGTAATATGCACAGCACAACAAATCATGCAACTAGATTGAGTGGTTAACTTCCTCGTACCGATTACCAACTACAATACTATTGGGCCTCATAATGGGCTTATAGTATACTAACATATAAAAGCAATTGATGATACCTTCGAATCCTGCTGGGTGACGATTCATAAATGAAGAATTAAAGATGATGATTTATTCGCTACTTTGAATTTGTTATTTGATTATGCACTAGTCACTCACCAGTATTGTTTTTTTTTTTGGGTAGAAAGAGGAAAACTTACGAGTCTTATTTCAGTTATTTGTTATCGCATTTTGCACTAATCACTTACCAGTCTTATAATGACCATCCTTGATGAGCCACCCAACTTAGAGGAAATGGCAAGATCGGTATAGAAAACTTACACAACGAGCCTGTTTGGTAAAATTATTTGTTAGCGAATGAGATAGTTAATAGCGGATGGTGGATGAGATAGTTCATAACGGATAGTGAATGAGGTAGATGATAGCGGATGGCGGATAAGCGCCTGTTTGACATGCTTCTCCTGTAAGCTTATAGCGGACAGCTTATAGCAGATGAAAAAGTAGCCTCATTTGGCAAGCGTCTCTGTCACGAGCTTATAACATTTTTTCCAGACACTACTTGAAGTAGCGTTTGAGCTAGCGTTTCATTTTTTCTCTCCATTTTTATCCATATTATCTTAATTTAATTCTATCTTTATCATCTTCTCTATTTTTTATGTAAAATCATTAATATAGATGTCCTTTTATGTCATTATATATTTTTCAGCTAGTTCAACCGCTAGTTTTACCAAAGACTTCCACAGAAAATAAGCTAGCTTATCCGCTAACAACTAGATTTACCAAACAGGCTCTAAAACTAGCGGCTGAACTAGCTGAAAAATATAAAATGACATAAAAGGACATCTTCATTAATGATTTTATTTAAAAGAGAGAGAAGAGGATAAATGTAGAATTAAATTAAGATAATAAGGGTAAAAGTGGGGGGAATGAAACGCTATAAGCTCGTGACAGAGACGCTTGCCAAACGGGACTACTTTCTTATCCGCTATAAGTTATCCACTATAAGCTCGCAGAAGGGGCATGTCAAACAGGCTTAACATTATCACGGACAATATTATGATGGTCATCTCTTCTTCTTTTCTTTTAGGAAAATGCTAACCAGTGCCCTAAGGGTATTGATTAAGGAATTAGTTATGAGAAATAATATAATCAATGGCAAATGCTAACCAGTACCCTAAGGACATTGGTTAAAGAAACAAAGATAGAAATTATGTATTGGGAAATGGTATATTCAATTTTTCAAAATTTAAAAGTTCCAATTTTCAATGCAAAGTTTCTGTTTTTTGATTCTTTAACCAATGCCCTTAGGGCACTGATTAGCAAGACCCATAATCAATTCATGGAGAAGTGAAATTTTGAGTTTTCCAATATGGGTCTTGCTAACCACTGCCGTAAGGGCATTGGTTAAGGAATCAAGAAATAGAAAGTTTCTAGTAAAAATCTAGGTACATTATTTCTCGATATGTTAAACACAAAATTTTTCAATGAAAACTTACCTCTTTAGACTCCTTAATCAATGCCCTAAGGGTACTCTTTAGCATTCTCCTTCCAATATAACCTTACTATTTTTTTATTCCTTAACCAAAATCCTTAGGGTACTGGTTAGCAAGATCCTTTCTTTTATAATATAATAATATTAAAGATGAGTTTATCTATTTTATACTTAATGATTAATTTTAAATATTTTTAATGATGTAATAATTTATCATCGATTTTTATATCAAAAGTGTATAACAATTAAATCTTATATGAAAAGATTGATGAGTTGTTTATGAAAAAATTGTTTGAGGAGTGAGATTTTTTTTTTTTATAAGCAGTTTGAGAAGTGAGATTGTAAACATAAGCTTTTATAGACGGGAAATCACAATGAAATGAATTCCAATCTTATAGTTTTCTGTCATTGTAGCATGGACATTGCCTGAATTCAACTGGATTCAGCTAAGCGTCATTTAAATGCATAATATACTGTAAAAAGTTATATATGATTAAATAATTAATCAAATAAAAAGCCTAAGGTTTTCAATTTTATACATTTGTAATCATGGATCAATGACATGTAAACTTTCACGTGAAAAAAAATGACATGTAAACTTAAAAAATAGCATAATAGAACAAAATCTTTATAATTAATTACTCTTTTTCCATGCCATTTTCAGAGAATTTTGACCTTTTTAATACAAGTGAAGTGTTTTGTCAGTTGTATGTTTCCAACTGTAATAATCTATCATGTTTCAAGTCGTCGGATGCAATGAACTGAAAATTATGAATTGTAATTGTGGATTGAATTTTTTTTTTTTTTTTGTGCTTTGTGGATTGAATTTTTTTCTCACTTTGCACCTTGCTCATATAGTAATGTGCCCTATATATAAGCCGAAGTGGTGGGCAAAACTATATATTATAAAAGAATCACAATATAAAGCATGATGTAACGCAGCTCTTTATGTTATTGAGAGAATGATGGAGTCAGCAAATCAAGCTCATTTTATTGGATTGAGCATAAATATATTTAATATTAATTATAAAATTAAAGTAATTATTTGGTATTGCGTGTTTTAAAAACTCTAGTGCTGTCCGTTTGATACCCAACACCAATCCAATCAGCTGTAAAAGATGGCATATTATATGCAAAGTTGAATAAGAAAAGCATTCTTAAAACGTCATTTAGTAGTTTTGTTTTTCATTCATCCTCCAAATTATTGGTCTCTACGAGCTACTTGCTGAAGAACAATATTATATCTCTAGGGTGGAAAATCCTAGAGATAGGTTCAAGGAATAGTTCAACAAGTTTGGTGATCATCTATTATATCCCTTTCTATAGATATAAATGTTGATTGCTATCAATTTCAACAAAGAGCCACATACCGTTGGGAAGAACAAAGCAAAGCAATTTGCACTCTAAATCCAGCAACAAAAACCGGACCAAACTATTACCACCATGCTTCAGAATCTTGTAGAAATACTATCATCAATAATAAGGACAAGCAAGAACATTGCCTCAAAGTATGTAAAATTAATTGGTTCTTTTAATAAAGGGGTGAATTTTGATCTAAAGGGATCCCTAGCTGGTTTTCCATCACGTACAAGACCACCCACTTTCTCTTTGGGTAACTTTTTTGCTATGTCCATGGGTGCACTAAAAGAAAAGGTAGAAAATAATCAAAAAGCCTAAACAGCTGCCGCAGCATTTGAAAGTCAACTAATTGAAGTTGAGGTCTAAGTAGCATTAGAAATGTCTAACTCCAAGAAAAGGGCCCTCCAAGTAATGTTGGAAATTCAAGTGTGAGTAAGAAGTGAATGAAAAAGTCCATATTGAAAAAAAAAAGTTGGCAAGTTGAAGGCTATATAAGTGGAGAAGACTCATAGACCTAATGTCTTAATTTTTTTTTTTTTTTGTCAAGATATGGTGTCAAACCAACGTGGCCACTGATATGGTTTTTCACTTAACTCATGAAAGAATATCACAATCCATGAAAGGAGATCTCCTAGTGTTGACACTCCCCCGAATCCTAATATGTAATGGCGTGGATAAGAAACAAGTTAGTTATGAAGTACCCACGCCTTTTGTTAAGGTCCTAATTATTTGCCCATTGTTGTATTATTATCCTTCCAAGCATATGTTGAAATTGATTTTGCGAAGCCTTCTGTTTTGTGTTTTTGTTGGATCATTGTTTTCCATATTGTTTCGAAGTGTATCCAGGCCACGAGGCCAAGATCTAGTCGGGCCCAACAACAATGATTTCCCAATGGACCAAACAACAACCTAGAGGATAGGCAAGCCATATAGGCCCTTGACCAGCTAGACCATGCACGCGACTAAAAAGACACAATGTGTGGCCCCCATGCGTTAGGTGGCTTTGTTACGCCTGCCACAGCAGTTAACGACCTCTGCCACTTAGAGTATAGACTGACATAACAGAAGTCACACTCTCCCCTACTACCAGTATGCCATAGTTTGCGAGTCAGTCGTAGCCTGGATATGTCAGAAGGTCCTTCCCCTTACAAAGGCAACTTGGCTCTATAAATACCTGAGAGTACCCCTTTACTAGACACGACACACACGTATCTTTTGCTATAACCTGCATCTCCTTTGTTGACTCAAGCATCAAAGAGTCTTCGTAGATATTCTCGCCATTCACCAGAGCAATCGATCGTTGGGAAGAACTCAACCGACCATAAAGACTATCCCGACACCATTCACCTTCACCCAAGAGACCATTTGACCTCTCTCAGCCCACTTGTGAACACATACGATTTATAAAGAAAAGTAATATCCTTAATCATTTACCATGATGCAATGGTTTAAATAAGTTATTACTCAATTAACCTTACATAAAGAAAGAATGTAAGTTTAAAGAAAAAATCATACTATAATCCAAACTTAGAAATAGACTAAATTATATATCATTTTCAAGTCTTTTTAGTCCTTTTTTTTCTCTCCTTTTGCCATGAACTGAATAGCAGAGTTATAGAAGCCTACAATTGAGGATTCAAGCCTTTGAGCTTTTCCATAAGTTGATTATTTCTTGGCGTAGTGAAACATCTAGCATTCCTTCCCTCCCAGTTCCTTGTACACGTATCTATAATACTAACATGTAATGTTAGCACAAACAAAGTTAACAAACCGAACTATAATCACGTGAGTCATGAAACTTTAAGGTAAGAAGAGAGAGAGAGAGCGTAAGTCCAATAAGCGCTAAGACAATTGATAGATAATTGTGTTTTTAAGCGGATTATCAAATATTCCATTTCTGTTGTGTCTATAGAAAATATTTTATTGGAAAGATAAAATTCATTTTAGGGATGTTTATGTCCCGAAAGGAATTAGTCTATGACTATTGATTGAAATATCCTTTCACAAAAAGAATAAAGACCCAAACTAACTCTTAAGAAAAAAACACTATGATATTTTGGTACCTAGAAATATAAATTTTAATTTGATCCTCAAAAATATAAAATGTGGATCAAATTAGTCCTTTTTAGGATAATTTTTAGGGACATTTTACTTCCTATCAGAAAGTATTTTGATCCATATTTTACATTTTTGAGGATCAAATTGATATTTTTCATATTTTAGGATTAAAATGTTATCGTATTTTTTTTATCGATGACTAGTTTGAGCCTTTATTAAAAAAAAAAAAAGTAAAAAATGAAAAGAAGAACAGAGAGAGAGAGAGAGAGAGAGAGAGAGAGCAAATGGGACTGAGTAAAGAGCAACAATAGGTAAATTTGTTTTTTATTTGGTTTCATGGAACCTATTAAGGTAACCCCATCTGTCCCTGTTCCCCTAATCTCTAGGGTTCTCACTCAACTCAACACAACACAACACTACACTCCTCTTTCTCTTATGTTCTTATTCATGTTCTTGTTCTGAATTCTCATCTTCATCATCATCACCACTCATATCTCTCACATGGCCTCCAACAACCACCACAACAACCACCACCACAACGGGGACACCGTTTCCCACATACCCAAAAAGCCAAAGCTCTCATCTTCATCCTCCATCGCTCAATCCGAATTCTCTCACCACGACCCTTCCGTCGCTCGGATCAACAACGGCAGCTTCGGATGCTGTCCGGCCACCGTCATCGCCGCCCAGCAACACTGGCAGCTCAAGTTTCTCCGTCAACCCGATCACTTCTACTTCAACGAGCTCAAAAAAGGGATCCTCCAATCAAGAACCATAATCAAAGAGCTCGTCAACGCCGAACACGTGGACGAGATCTCCATCGTCGATAACGCCACCACCGCCGCCGCCATCGTGCTCCAAAACACGGCCTGGTCCTTCCAAGAAGGAAGGTTCCAGAAAGGTGACGTCATCGTCATGCTCCATTACGCTTACGGTGCTGTGAAGAAATCGATCGAGGCTTATGTGACACGTGCGGGAGGTAAAGTAATCGAAGTTCCTCTTCCTTTTCCTGTTACTTCAAATGATGAAATTATTAGTGAATTCAAGAGTGCATTGGAGAGAGGAAAGGTTGATGGGAAAAAAGTTAGGTTAGCTGTTATTGATCATGTTACTTCGATGCCTAGTGTCGTGATTCCGGTTAAGGATTTGGTTAAGATTTGTAGAGAGGAAGGTGTTGATCAAGTTTTTGTTGATGCTGCTCATTCAATTGGGTGTACTGATGTTGATATGAAAGAGATTGGTGCTGATTTTTACACTAGTAATTTGCATAAATGGTTCTTTTGCCCTCCATCCATCGCGTTTTTGTATAGCAGGAAGTCTACTAAGTGTTCTGATTTGCACCATCCGGTTGTGTCTCATGAGTATGGTAATGGGTTGGCTGTAGAAAGTGCTTGGATTGGAACTAGGGATTATAGTGCTCAGTTGGTGGTTCCTGCGGTTTTGGAATTCGTTAATAGGTTTGAAGGAGGTATTGAAGGGATCAAGAAGAGGAATCATGATGCTGTTGTGGAGATGGGAGATATGTTGGCAAAAGCATGGGGAACTCATCTTGGGACTCCTCCGGATATGTGTGCTAGCATGATCATGGTAGGTTTGCCTGCTTGTTTGGGGATTACCAGTGATGCAGATGCTCTTAAGCTAAGGACACATTTGAGGGATCATTTTGGTGTTGAAGTTCCAATATATTATCGACCGTCAAGAGATGGAGAAGTTGGGCCAATAACCGGATATGCGCGAATTTCTCATCAAGTCTACAACACAGTTGATGACTATTACAAGTTCAGGGATGCAGTTAACAAACTTGTGCAAGATGGGTTTACTTGTACGCTTCTTTCGGATTGAAGAGGTGTGCTCTTATCTCCTTTGAACAATACATCGATTTTATAATAAATATTTTCGAATATGAAGTTTGCATTGGATGTATGGTGAAGCTAGTGATTGTGCCGTAATATGGTGTCAAGTCCATTGAAAATTTCATTATGAATACAAGTCTTTTACATTTGCGGATGCCGAAATTCACTACACTAGGTCATATGTGATTTGACTCATCTAAATGATTTATTTTTGCAACATTGCACCATCTGCATCATTGCAGATGTTCCTTTATAGTTTATATGTTAGAAGAACAGTGCTGGTAAAGCAAAAGTAAGCATCATATATTTGCATTATTTTTCCATGAATAATTGGAAAGTTGCAAGACTTTAAAATGCAATTACTACTCTATCTCATTAGAGATCGTGTGCATTTATTATTAAATTTGAATTTGAATTCCTCATAATATTTTGAATATTTCATCCATTAATCTCTTTAATGTTCATATTCCCTAATTTGACCATAATTTTTGTCTTTCTTTTTTGTAACTTTTGCATCATAGATTAAGACTCTGTTTGGCAAGTCCAATAAGCTAGCTTATAGCTTATTTGACTAGCTTATAAGTTTGTTTGACTGAAATAGAGGTGTTTGGCAATCAAGTTTATCTCATTAGCTTATAGCTTTCTTCGTAAGCTATTTTATTAGTTTATGGCTTCTAGCTTATAGCTTATTGACATTTCTCTCATTCTTACCCTCATTCATTTAATGAAATTCCCACTTTACTATGTTTGTTATAAATATATTTTTTTATGTCATTTTATATTTATAAGCTAGTTCAACAGCTAATTTTGTCAATCACTTTAAATTCAATCAGCTAGCTTTTCAACTATCAGCTATAAGCCTTCAGTTAAAAATTAGCTTATTGGTCATAAACTAGTTTATCAGCCATTTTTGCCAAACAGAGCCTAACCCTCCTTTCTCATCCCTATCAAAGAAAAAGAGATAAGTTTTGTATGCATTTTGAAGGATGGCATGCCACATTATTAAGGTTGAAATTTCTAAATTTTTTTCTTTACATTCCTTTATTGTTATTGAATATTGATATCTATTGTGATCATGCCTTTGGTATTCTCTTGGCTGGTGAGACTTGGCATCTTTTCTATGCAACTGATAAGGTTTGCCATATAGAATAGATTTCTATTCTATACCCGTGTATTGCAACCAGTACATAAGTAAAAATGCTTGTCATGGGAACAAGACTCAACCCAAGGTAAAATAACGTTTCCTTTGTAAATGGCAAAGCATTATTGGAAAAAGTTTCTTCTGTTTCCATACTTCTGGTGAGAGGAAAGAGCACGAAGTTGATTCTTTCCACTACTGAACTATATAGTTGAGGTTTTGGCTTTGGCAAATTATGTAAGTCTAGAGGCAGCAAATTCTTTTAAAACTGTTTGAGTTCGTAGCATCTTTATGTATAACCAGACAACACCAGTTAGTTGTTGTTTTAATTATTTGAATTGTTATTCTTCTATTTGTGTTATCTTTGTGTTCACTCATTTAGAACGATATTCTGTTTATTTGCAGTCAAGAAATGTCAAAGTCGTTTTCTGATGAATAAAAGCAATGGTTCTGTGGTTGCTTGCAAGCTTCACTAGTGGCGATGGTTTCGGTACCATGGACTCTGGATTTGTAGAGAAACTGCAGCAATTGCTCATCTTAGCCATGGTAAAATTCCGAAGGAGTCATCCTTGTAAATATAATCGTGATTCTCAAACGGTTTAATGCTTTCTTAACCTTCATTGTGCCAATTGAAGTTAAACTTATTCAGGTTTATGCCCAATTTTACTATGCCTGTAACCTTGAAGTTTGGCATTCCTCATCAAGTCAATAACAAAATTGATAATTTACCATAAGCCAACATGATACATATTTATTTATTTATTGTATAAAGAAGAAAAATATTTTCAATTTATATAATAAATTTTTTTATCCGACTATTATTTTTAACTAAATAAATGTCAAACAACAAAATTTATTGAGTTATCTTGATCACTTTGTGCCCGTAAGTTTAGTTTTACAGTAATGCTCTGGTTGGTATGGGGTTTTGGGGAGGAAAAGAAAGGATAGTCCCCATTGAATGTGCTCTTTCATTGTGGCATTTGACAAGATGAAGACAAAGGAGTATCTCTAGCTTTCAACTCTCTCTGTTCCTTTTCAGTCGCCATCTCAATCCCAGCGCTACACAATAATAGAATGCAAGCGAGTGATGTCAAGGACCTAACGCTCCTAGTGGCAAAAGAATAAATTAGTAAGCAAGTAATTGTCATGGGTCTCCACACTGTTCCAAAATTGACATGCAATGAAGCAAATATAGTGAAAAGGGCATGCAACAGAAGCAGAAAGTAAGATGTTGATATATAACAGGCTCATCAAATAAAGTACTTGACCTCTTGAATCGATCCTTCTTGGCAGAACATGGCCCATCTTGCACTTGAAAATAATAACCAATGATTATCTGAGTACTATTCACTCTGTTGAAAAACAGTGTGTACAGCTAATATTTATAGTACAGTAGAACTAGAAATTAGGAAACAAAATTAGCTAACGAAATAGGAGAATAACGAGCCCTAAATTAGAAGACTAAGATATAAGCTGTACAATATCTTAATCCAAGGAGATTATAGAGAGATTTATGCAGAAAAAATCTCAACATCCTCCTTCAAGTTGGTGCATAGGTATCAGTCATGCCCAACTTATTAAGACATCTCAAGTATACTTGACTTGAGACTAGTTTAATAAGAAGATATATAATGAGCCCTAAATTAGAAGACTAAGCCTAGTTTTGTTTGATACTACGCCTGTCCCAGATGAAGCTTATCCCCCTGTCATTCCCGATCCTTATCAATCAAATGAGATTATAGGGGGAGATTGTGTTGAAGCCATTCGACAGAGGTTTTGGGGGGACTCGTCTCTCCTTCAGCCCATGACATACAAATGGCCTGGAATCAAGCCGAAAGCCGAAGACCAATTCGAGGTCAAGGTGTCTAGTTAATTTGGATCCTAATTAATCCGAATCAAGTTGGGAAGATCTATTTTAAGGCAAAACTTTCCTCATTCATAGGTCTCAAACCCAAGACCTTCTTTTAAGAGGGCAAAACCCTTTTAATGCCTACTAACCCGAACTCGGGACTTAAAGTCTTATCACCGGACCGACATGGGTTGATAACTTGTTTTTTTGTAAAGAAAAGGGGGTTTATTTGTAAATACTTTATTATGTAATAAGTTGTTTTTTCATATATCAATTTGCAATTTTCAAATTCAAGTTTCATATACGTAATTGGTAAGTAATCGGTTTTCAATACTAAAAACGTACATGTAATCTACTTTAAGATCTAATGAATACAAATTAATAGCACACCAGGGCGCACATAAAACGTCACTGGAAAGCAAACCAAGATTGGTATGGAATGCCTGCACTTTGTAACCATTTGTCTGCTTGAATAAACTGAGAAGCTGTGTAGTTCACCATCTGGCCTTTCTGAGAAATTGTTTGGTAGCTGTACCAACTGACCCTCCTATCCGTTTTTGCCCCAGGTCCTCTATTATAATACTCACGAAATGTTGCTGTTTCAGTGCCATAGTTTTCACTCCACTTACACCACCCTTCTGGATGGATCACATCTCCTAGAAATGATTCCATTATGATTGTTGTTGAGTACTTTTTATATGGAGTGCCCAAGTAAGTGGTACCAGCAAGACTAGCATTTTCCCCTTGTGCTGTGATGGTGCAGTTTTGTATCACAAAACCAGTTCTCTCATTCTTATCTAGCCTAAACTGAGCACTCACAACATTTTTCTTTAAAATTGAATCAGAAGAATTTAGAGCCTTCACAATGATTTGTGAGTTCTGAATTATGGTGGCAGAGTCTCCTTTGATGATGTCAAGGGTACCATGAATCTCACACTCTCGGTAGAATTGGCGTTGGGCTACTGCAAACAAGGTGCCTTCCTCACCTTGTATTTTGCAGTTGAAGAATGCTGCATGATCAGAAAGGACAAGGAGTGCTGGTGCTCCTTTAATATCAGCTGGGGCAGTGAAAGCCATATCTTTGCAGATGAACCCTTTCCCCATTACCACTGCATTTCACAAAATAAAATGAAACTGTTGTAGCATACTTCATCATGTTAGGTTTAGTGTTACCTGTCTCTTTTGTACCCAAAAAAGAAAAAGGAAAATAGTAACACCATTTAAAGGGATATTAATAAGTACAAAACTTGTAGGTACATTTTTTTTCATGTGTTAGTGGTACTATTTTTCAATAAAAAAATGAGTTTAATTTTTATGCACTGTTAAGGTGAAGTTTTTTACACTGTCAACTAATCAGAAATCATGGTATGAGTGATTTTTAAGGTAGTTAGGATAAGAGTCAAATATTTTTACTGATGTGACAATTTTATGATTGGTTGACACTGTAAAATATATTTATATTAACAGTGCATACCAATTAAATACTAAAAACATATATAATAACTGATACATACATATGTTTTCATTGATGAGCTCTTGAGTGTGTCAGGTTTTTAATGAAGATTAGCACTACAGCACCTAAAGAACTATAACTAAGTTTTGTCCTCTGGTTAATGTAGATGAGCTTACCGAAAGAAGCTGCCTGAAAAGAGGTTGTAACTATCTTGGAGTCTCTTTTGTTGATTCCACTGACAATGGTATTTATAGGCCCATCACCATACATGAGAACTTGGTCTACATCCTTAGGAACCACCACTCTCTCCTCATATTTACCTTTTTTCACATAAATAATACACGGACCCTTGTTCTTCTTTTGGCATACATTGAGTGACTCAGTTATGGTTGAGAATTGGCCACTTTTATCTTGAGCCACAACTGCATCTGGCTGCTTACCACCACCTTCTAGTAGTTTGCGCTTTGCTGCTGAGAACCATGTTGGAAATCTCTCGTGTTTGCTCCCAAAATCAGTGGCAGCATTTAAAACTCTCTTGGGATTGGGATTGTATACATGCTCAGCCATTGCATTAATGGTAGGCCTCTCACAGAAGAAATAATTAACAATTGCCAAAGTCATCCTTGTAAGCATAGTTGATCTTTCCAAGGAATACCCAAAAACTTGATAGCTATTTATTTGCAATAATTCATCAAAGCAAGTTTGTTGGTATGAAATGACAGCACTTAGACCATTGATCACATCATCTATGTTCATTTTGGACATGTCCACAGAAGAATTTGCCATTACATACAAGGATTCAAGTTCTTCCTTTCCCAACTTTAACATTTCCAAACAATCTCTATGTGACTGTGCCTGCAAAGGTGTTAGGCTCCTTTTAAAATAAGGTTTAGGCATGTCCACCCACAACAATTCTAAGCGAGTTGCATCAATAGCAGCTTTCACATAATCTAAAGTTGTGGCTCTTTCACCAACACGTCTTAAGATATGTAAACATATTTCTGGTTTGTCTGTTTTTCTGCAAACTGAGTTAAGGGTGTTTGTGGTCCCTGCGCCTTGTTTGGAGGTGTCAGTGTTTGCAACAACAGCAATGGTGATTGATGCTATCAGAATCATGGAGACCCCCATGATCACTATGTTGAAAATCAATTCCCCTTTTCCTTTTAAATGATCATCATCATCATCCATTTTGTTATAATAGCTTGGAAGACCCCTAATAGTTCAGAATCAATGTATGTGATTATAACAAAATTAATGCTATGCGTTACTATTCTGGATTTCTGTGATATGATCCTGCTAAAAATGAGAAACAACACAATTTTGAAACCTTGGTGGAGGCAACAAAAACAATATCTGCAAGAGGTGCATTGATTTGCTATTTTTAGGGAAACTGCAATATGCATAAACAGATAAACATTTGAACTGGAACACCTATACGGTTAATTGAGACGACCATGTATATTCTACCTTAAAATTATTATTTTTGGTGTGCACAAAAGGGTCTTACCGATGGTCGTAGATTAATCCCTTTTGAGGCGTAGAGATTACTGAAATGAGTTTTACCTTTTCCAGCAAAATCTTCTCCATTCACACAGCAGTAATCGAATCTCTAACAACATGTTTAAGGAACCTAACTATCTACCAATTGTGCTGACCGTGTTGGTTACCTTAAAATTTCTAAGTCGTATGGTATATGAGGGCATATGGATAAACAATTTAGTTAAACGTTTATTTAATAAATTTATTTGAAATAAGATTAAAAAAACTTATTTTTATAAGCTTCTCTGAAATAAATTAAAAAAAAAAACTTATAAAAATGTCATAAGTTATTTTAAGTTTATTTTCAGGAGCCCAAACAAGCTTGGTGAAAGCTCGTCCAAACAATCCCTTATAGGAGAAACTGAACAAATTAGTGAATCATTTTAAGGAAATCTCAAATATACAAGTGGCTTATATTAAGTTATAGTGCATTAATTTCTGTGCTGTGATTAATTCAGGCAATTCATTTAAAATATCGCAACAAAACCAAAAATGATTAAAAAGAAAGTAGTTTTGTATTGATTTTAGGCGATCAAATTATGCTTGCCAACGGCTCATTTCATTCTGGTAGCTAACTATAATTTGAGGTTGGCATATTTGATAAGTGACAGCAATCATTTTGGATATTTGTAAATTTTATTCCAACCGTGTAATAATTTGGGGATCATTTCGGAAGCAGCTAAACTCATTTTTCCATTAACCATATGCAAGTAAAGGATTAAAAAAAGATTCAAGGAAATAATTTTTTCAAGATAAAGTACATTTAAATATTATATACTTGTTGGTAAGCGTATTGCTCTACAACTCACCTTCTCAAGACTGTTTATAATACATCAATGAAACAGAAAAGATGTTAAAAAGCTTGAAATACGAGAAAATATCTGATATAAATTATTTATACAGCATTGCTATTTGTCGTGAGTTACTTTTGTCGGAAATCACCTTCAAATCATACGGGACCAACCGGATTATTTAAAAAGTAAATCGTCAATTTGATCGTTGAAATTATAAGATTATATCAATTTGATTCCTCACATTTTTGAAATTTTAGAAACATTTCAGAAGTTGTCAAATGTTAATTAATCTAGTCCCTCCATCAATGACGAAGTTGACACGAACCTTATAATTTGAAGGGACCAAATTGATACAAGAACCAAATTGATGTTGTTCTGCTACACAGAGCAATAAGAAATACATACAATTGTCTCTAAGTCGTAGTCTCTATGAATTCCTCCCATTCTTGATGTCTTAGTTTCCCTCTTATAGTCCTCTAAGGAACATGATGTGTGTAACTAATTCATTGGGTTGTGTCTTATTGGACCTCTTTGAATGTATTATGTTTTTAAATGGAACCCCTACCAAATATGGTAATAACAGATATTATCTTACAATTTTAGGGACTTTGTTTGGTTGCTACTCTATTCATTTTACTAAACCGTTTGTAACACGTCAATGAAACAAAAAAAGATGTGAAAAGGCCTAGACGAAATGTTTTAAACACAACGATTAAAAACTTAAACATCAATCAACATAATATATAGAATCTTTAATTAGAAAATAATACTATTAGTGTGTGTTTGGAAAAGATGGATTATTTCCATTTTAGCTATTTTTCCACTTAAAAAGTTGTTTCTTCAATAATCTAATGTGTTTGGCACTTAGCTTCATTTTGAGAAAAAGCATTTTTTTTGAAAAAAAAAGTTGTTGTGGGTGCATCTATTGTAAAGGACCGTTGGATTATTCTGAATGGATTATTTTCTATCTCAAAACTACCTTGCCAATCATACCCTTACAGCCCTAAGCCTCTCTGTGTTGATTTTTTAGTCAAATTAATTCCTACTCCATTTTTGTGTGCATAATCAGATTCCTACCCCAGTAAAAATTCCTACTCCTTCTCATATGCATTGCTAGTGGTAACTTGCTGACGCTAACCAACTTTATTAAAAATTATTATTATAATAAATAAATATCCAAATAAAATATTTATTTATTTTATTTAACTATTGTAATATATTTTCACATGTTTGTCAAGAAAAAAAATACTAAAATTATATTCAATTTTATAATAGGAAAAAAATAAAGACCAAAATTAAAAAAAAATCATTTTAACAAGTTTATTAAACAAAGTATCAAATATTATAAATACAAACAAATAATTTAATATCATTTTTCGTAATTTACTTTGTAAAAATGATTTTTTTGCACTACCCAAACGAAATAGATTATCTTAAAATCGGGTTTCAGCAAACATACCCAAACCAAAATAGATTCTGATTATAATCGATTATCACAATAATCGATTATACATATAATCGATTATCAACATAATCTATTTTTTCTAGCTTTTCCAAACACACTCTTATATTCCATATTGATTTTATTTGATTAAACTTTTCTTAAATGATAACTAAGATTTAATAATTAAATCACTATTTACGATATTATATTTTTTAAAATTTTATTTTTATTATGTAAACACAATCATAACACATGTGTGTGCATGTGCACACTTGTGTGTATATACAGGCTATTTAATAAGAGTAGTTGTTTATCTTGAAAGGTGAGAAGAGCAAATCTAGATTATTAAATCATACATAGTCAGTCCATATCAAAAGTTATTCAATGGTCATGAGATCACTTAAAAAAGTCATATGACTTTATATTTTAACATTACAAGAAACGTGCAATTTAGAGATCGACAAATTTGATCACTAAATGGAGAAATTTGGTCGCTAGCGGCTGCCAATGTGCGGCCGCCAAACCCCCAATCAGTAAGTGTTAGCGATCGATTCGGCAATTGGTCTCCATATAGAGACCACATAATCCAGTAGCTAAATTATAAATTTCAGTTGCTAAAGTGGTCGCGTTGTCTTATTCATGCTGACCAACTAATTAGTGACCAAACATTTAGACATTACTTCTATTGCTAGGTTGGTCAAACTTAACCATATTTCTGACGGGAAGTTCGGATCAACCCGATGAACCCGAAAATCCGAACCAAACCAATTAAATTGATTTGGATTTTTTTGGTGTTTGGATCCTAATGAACCAAACCAAACCAAACCAAACCCATGGTAATCAGTTCGATTCTCGAATTCAAGGATTCTGTTATCGAACCAAACCGAACTGAAACGATTACTATATTTTAATATTTATATATATATATATATATATATATATATATATATATATATATTTAATACTATTATATTTTAATATATAATTAATATATTTAATATTTATTATATTTTAATATTTATATATTTTTTGATATGTTAATATTTTTGGGTCTGAACTGAACCGAACCAACCCGCTCTTGAATATTTAAATTAATTTGGATTGTTTTGGTGTTCAGATCCGAATTGAACCAAACCAAACCAGACCCGATGGTAATCGGTTTGGTTCTCGGATTCAAGGATTCTGTAACCGAACCGAACCGAACCGATTACTATATTTTAATATTTATATATATAAAAATATTTAAATAGTATTATAATTTAATATATATATATATATATATATATAATTAATTAATATTTTTAATATTTACTATAATTTTTTGTATATATTAATATTTTTGGATCAAAACTTAACCGAACTAACTCGTTTTTGAACATGTTGGTTTGGTTTGGATTTCCTACAAAAAAAACTCCAAATCCGAACAGAATCAAATGATTTTGATTGGTTCAGATTGTTTTTCCCGTGTAAATCCGAACCAAACAAATCCGTCATAACTATAGAAGTAGGTTGCATAATAATAAATATGAATGCAATGAGAATTTGCGATCCAATAAAAACGTAAGAAGTAAATGCAAAGTATTCCCTTTGGACTCAATTATAAGCAAAATAATGACCAAATGTGATGGACTTAAATATAAGCAAATGTCAACTAATCTACCCATATTTAATGTTGTTTTTTCCAAAAACACCCTTAAGTTATAATTCATTAATGATGTGAGCACTATTATGATTAAAGATAGTTTAGTAAATGTATTTATTTTTTTACATGAAACCAAAAAAATTAAATCCACTTAACTATCATTCTTAATCAGTGTGCAAGTAGATATTTTTGCTTATAATTGAGTCCGAGAAAAATACATCAATTTATTCCTTAATGCTCCTTAATGTACATAAATCTCCATAATGTCCAAAAATCCTGCTTTGAACAAATCGAAAGTCCGTAAATATATGGAGAAATTTAGGTAGAAATTGGTATGAGCTTAATTTTGATACACTTTCAATGTAAAGTTTACTATCGTGCAACCAATTACAAATCATCTCATCTATGATGCAATTATTATAAGAGTCAAATATTTTTAATGATGTGACAGTATAAACAAGATTTATTGAGTTGATCCCTGAATTATTTGGGAATTTTCAAGTAGGTCCTTGAACTTATATAAAATTTTCAATTGGGTCCCTGGACATATATAAAATTTTCAATTGGATCCATAGGGTAGTAAATCCATTAGTGAACCGTGAAATTGAACGAAATATCTGTGAGTCCCTCCAAGCTGCACTTATTAGCAATTTGTGCATAATTATTGAGAATTTGAGATATCTAATCAAGTAATCAACAAAAAAAATTGATGCATTTCACACGAGCATGATTTCGAACACACTAGTAATTTTTGATTGATTACTTGAATAGATGTTCTAAATTCCCAATATTATGCACAAATTATTGATATGGGTGTCCAACTTTGAGGGACCCATATATTTCGTTCAATTTCACAATTCAGTAACGGATTTGCTACCTTAGGGACCCAATTGAAAATTTTATATATGATCAGAGACATAATTAGAAACTTTTTTTAATTTAAAGACCTACTTAAAAATTCCCAAAAAGTTCACGGACCAACTCAATAATTAAACCTATAAAAAACAGTTACACTTAACGAACAATTACATCCAATAAATATTTAAACGCAGAATGCTCTTTGAATTGAATTGCCATATAGAAGAAAACGAGTTTCTAAAATAGGAACAAAATTTATTGTAATGAAATCAACAGGCAGATTGTACTGTTCTATACATCAGTTTATTCCTTAATGCTCCTTAATGTACATAAATCTCCACAATGTCCAAAAATCTTGCATTGAACAACATCGAAAGTCTATAAATATAAGGAGAAATTTAGGTAAAAATTGACATGAGTTTAATTTTGATACATTTTCAATATAAAGTTCGTTAACATATCAACCAATTACAAGTCATCTCATGTATGACTCAACTATTATAAGAATCAAATATTTTTAATGATGTGATGTGATAATTTATAATTGGTTAACAGTATAAAAACCTTTACACTTACCTAACAATTACATCCAATTGCTACTATATATAAGCAAAGCAATATAGAGGTATTGGGTCATTACTAATTACTAATTAGGAAAACATTGAGTTGGAAAGCAATGGCCATGCTAAGGACAACGGCTTCAGCAGTGTCGATGTTAGCAGCAATTCTGGTAGCATTGTTTGCAAACAGTGCAATGACAACAGTAGTGACTGAAAAGGTGACTTCTTCTTCAACCTCAAGTCCTTCTGTGCCACTGCCTCGTCCTGTTCACACGCTTATAAGAACCCCCTCTGGTCCTAATCCATTGCACAACAAGGTCCAACCAACACCTTGTTGTGATACTGTAGAATCGGTTGCAGGAGGTTCACAAGAAGCCACCCCATAACAATACATGTTATCAGTAAAGTATGATGCAGAATAAGTTGCAGCCCTTCAACATATATCATGCATTGGGGTTGCTGCTAGTTTTTCAATCTAGTCAACAAATACAAAAAGTAAACGGACGGGTCAAATCTTATGGGGGAGCAGCATACACCCCATTGTGTTTGGTGCACAGTAGACACGGCCTATGTTTATGTTATGAGTTTGTTTATGACTAATAAAAATATAGTTTATTGCGTTATGTTCTACTTTTATTATTATTATTATTCTTGTTGTTTTGTCCTTTTGCTTTTTCCATGTTCTGCAAAAATTTTACCTGCTCTTATATTTGAATATATATATGGGTGTGTTAACATTTGAACTACTAGGTCTGGAACACCTGAGTCACAGGTGAAGCCATCCTTGTTAATTTACCTGTCTAATTATTAATTAGAGATGCCTTTAAAACATTGTTGAAGGAATCATGAAATTTTTTTTATTGAGGATTGAAGTATTTAGGTCGCGTTTGGATAAATAGCTTAAATAAACTCTTATGCAATAAACTTTTTTTTTTCTTGTAAGTTAAAAATAACTTATTTTCATAAGCTTCTTTGATAAGTTTATTGAAATAAGTTAAAAAGAGCTTATGAAAATATCATAAATTATTTTCATAAATTTATTTTCACAAGTTATTCTCATAAGCTCTTTGTAATGTTTTTCAAATGCACCACGGCACCAATACTCTACCTTGATTGACTTAAGTATTTTTAAGCATATGGCATGTACTAGAACTCAACAAATTAGTGAATTATGTTAAGGACATCTAAATATACAAGTGGCTTATTCTTAAGTTATCATGTATTGCTGTGCTGTGATTAGTTCAGGAAATTTATTTAAAATATCGCAATTAAACAGAAAAATGATTAAAAAAAAAATTAAAAGTAGTTCAGTACTGATTTTAGGCGATCAAATCATACTGAGGACTCATTTCATTCTGGTGGCTAATAACTATAACATGAGGTTCCCATGATTTGATAAAGAGAAAAGTTATTTATACAATAATTTCTAATATCAAAATCCGACAACAAAATTCGTGGTTAATGTAATTGAAAAACATAATTAATGAAATTGAATTTGGTTAGTGGATATACTAGATGTTACAACTTATTAACCATCCACTGAACTTCATTAATCACATTTTTAGCATCATTAACCACATTTTTTAGGTGTATTATTACATATATATTTAACCACCTGAAAATCGTGATTAATGACGTTCAAAATCGTAGTTAATGAAATTCAGTGAATAATTAATGAATAGCGACACCTTATATATTCATTAATCAAACTCAACACTTCATTAACCACATTTTTGAACTACATTAACTACAAATTTTGTTGTCGAATTTTGGTATCCCAAATTGTTGTACAAATAACACAACTGTTTGATAAATCAAATTGCCGCAATCACTTTAGAAATTTGTCAATTTTACTCCAACGGTAATAACTTGGGGATGATTTCGGAAGCAGATAAACTCATTGCCATCCATATGCACGTAAACGATATTGGAATAATGGCATCAATTAAAAAGAAAATTAAATTCCTTTAATATTTGAAATGATGTAAACTCTACTACTCTTGACCTTGAGAGCACAGTCCAAGATAAAGCTTTTGAAACTGATATATTCTACAATATACACCATAAAGTCCAATAAATATTTAAATGCAGAATGCTGTTTGAATTGCCACGAAAACAAGTTTCTAAAATAAAATAGTGTGAAATTAACAGGCAAATTGTACTGTTATATACATTAATTCATTCCTTAAATGCTCCTTAATGTCCATCAATCACACGGTGAATAAAACTGAATGTCCATAAATCTAATGAGAAATAGAAATTGTTTTTTTTTTTTAATACAAGAAGGAGCTTAAAGCCTAAGGAGGAAAAATTAGAAACCTAAACCTTGACTAAACAAGATAAAGAAGTCCCTGAAACATCACCAAACATAAACAGCGCTATGTCGCCATGGGGAGAACCAACTTCCTGAAAGCCATAGTCCAGTTGTAAACTATGATTTGGACCAAGTGAGAGAGGTTTGAACCCTCTCTAAAACTGAATGTCCATAAATCAATTGAGAAATGAAGGGGAAGGGAGGTAAGACATTTTTATAAACTTTTATTGTTTTGTTCAATTTGTTGGAGGGGAGGGGAGGGGAGGGGAGGGAAATGAAGGAGAGCAAAAAACTCAATTTTGGCTCCCCTTCAATATTGGGCAATTTGGAGGGGTTAAAACATTTTGAATACATTGACTAAAATATCTTTGCTTATATTTTGAAATCCAAAATTATAAAGGTATTAAAGTAAATTAATTTTAAAATCCCTCCATGCTCTTGTGAATCAAACCAAACAGGAAGAATGTTACTTTTCCTTCCCTCCATTAAAATCTCTCTCCTCCCCTCATTTCCTCTCAACCAAACAAAATATCTAATTAAAATCCCTCCCCTCCCATCCTTTGAACCAAACATAGCCCCAAGCATGTGGTCCTAAGTTCGGTCCATGGATCCATGTGTATGGAAAAATGGGGTCCCTACTTAGTGTCTGGTATCCTGAAAGATTAGTCTCTCAATTGACATGGAGGATACTTTGTGAAACCAAAAGGCAATATAGAGGATATGGGTCATTCATTACCAATTGGCTTCTGGTAGCACTGTTTGCAGACAGCACAATGACCACAGTAATGACTGAAGAGGTGACTATTTCTTCAAGCTCAAGTCCTGCGCTACTGTCTCGTGCTGTTCACGTGCTTAGAAATGTTACTCAGGCCCTAATCCAACGCATAACAAGACCCTGATCATTGTTGTTATGCTGTACAATCGGCTGCAGGATGTTCACAAGTAGCCACCCCATAACAAGACAAATAAGTTATTATCAGTAAAGTATGATGCAGAATAAGTTTCAGTCATTCAATATATAGGGATCCATTAGAAATACTGGTGAAAATGTATGTATGTATATATATATATATATATATATATATACACACACACACATAGATGTTACACTTCCACATCCGATATGAGCTCAGAGAAGAGATAATTAATAAAATATAATAACAGATTGCAATTTTGCTTACTTAAAAGTGAAGAGCAACTTGGTGGAAGTGGAAGTTTAGTCTCAGAATACTGGTGAAAAATGTGAAAATGACATTCTAATCTTGATTGAGTGTATTAATGGTATATATATGTGTATGCAGGTGTATGATTCTAGCACACACCTCACTGTAGGCTAGCTAAACAGAGTAACAAACCTAACTAACCACTGTGACTGCTCTCAGGTTTATTTTTTTGATTAGAAACGGGGCTAAAGCCCAAAGGAAAATTACAAGGAGATTAAACGGGGTATGGAAACCCCCATAGCATCAGCTAATAAAACCTGTGTAATTTTCACAGGCACTAGCTCATAAATCACTAGGCTGTTACCCAAACCACTCCCTAAAGCAGCTAAAGCGTCAGCACATCGATTGCCCTCACGATATATGTGAGTCACTCTCACTGACCAAGCACTCTTAATCAGATTTCTTATTCCGGAAAATAAAACTCGAACCTGCTGAGCTACCCTTTGCTTCACCATTTATGCAACTCACAATGACTGCAGAGTCCATTTGAAGTTCAACCTGTGAGTAGCCTCTATTTTTTGCTAAACAGAGATCCTCATAAGCTCCCCGCGCAAGCGACCTCCACATCCCGCTCCACCAGTTACCCCATCAGCCGAGCCATCTGTATTTAATCTCACTCAACCATAAGGTGGTGGCAGCCACCTAATATGCACCAATCTAGGAGAACGTTGCTGCTGCGGCAAGGCAGTGTCCCTAGCTGTCCAGAAAGACTGCAAGTGACGATCCACTGCTTCCCATGGGTGAACGGGACGTAAGAAATTATCATTATGCATATGGAGGTTTCGTCATCACCACAAAAATGGCAGAAAGGATTCCCTAATCCCCAATGATGCCGCCGCTGACTAGTGATCAGTCTCCCATGCTGCACCTGCCATACGAAGAATCTAACCCGCTCTGTGGTATAAAGCTTCCAAATTCTCATCCACCTATGACCATCTTCTCCCCTGTGCGCATCTTGCAAAATGCTATATGCACTGGAGACTGAAAGTTCTCATCCGATCACCAGGCCACAACCTTGTATCCCAACCATTCTTCATTGATGGGGGAAGAACAGCATGTAACTGCTGGATAATCGGCACATATATTTTGTGAAATATCCAAGAGCTAGCTTACCTGTGCATTGCTAGCCAAATTCATTTGCAGGCAATCTAGAAAAGCAATATTCTCATTTCCTTCTGGCAATGTTCCATGAGTATGAGAATTATAGCTTGAAGCAAAACCTTGAATAAATAAAGCCGCAGTAAAGCATAATGGCAGCAACAATGAAAATAATTCTCCTTCAAATAGTAGTTGATAGCTTTGTCGACTAGTCATCTATACAGGATAAACACAATCATCTGCAACAAATAGATCAGAGGTTAGCTCCTACCAGAGACGGATCCAGAAAGCATTAGAGAAAGGAGCCGAATATATAACTGTATATGTATATATGTACAAATATTTATAATAAGATATTTTTTTATGAAAAATACTACATGTATATATCTAATTTTACAAAATATATGCAAAAGGGAGGGGCCAGCACCCATGCTTGCCCCCCTTTAGATACGCCCTTGGACTTCATGCTAATCAATGAAACAAGAGAACTTTTATTCATGCTTTTAAAGTGTGGGCCCATCTGTGTTAATGAGAAGGAACCTAAATTCTCTTCACTTGCCACATTCATGGGCAGCAATGTGTAACTGATTAACCTCTATAACAGCCTTTGAGATCATTTTCATTGCATCAAATAGGAAAAGGAAAGAAAGAAGGAGTCTCACAGACAATGAATGTTATATACAATGTAAAAAATGGTAAATCTATCCTCTAATTGAAGTTTATCCATAATATATAAGTAATTTGACAATTTCAATCTTACCAAGTAGACCATGCACCGTGACAAACAATGAAATAAACTCGACTAAAATTGACATCTGCGCAGCCACATCTCCTGAAAGAACTTTTGAAGACAATGTTTAGCATTGCAGGAAGACTAGGGGCTGAATAAGCAAGCAAAGATGGACAGAGCAGCACCCACTATGGAAATGCTATGTTAGGCAATCAAGACATTTATCATCGAATGCTGATGTTTTTATGTCTCTCCAAAGCCTTCTGCAAGTATATTGCTAACAGCATCTTGCGTGGAAAAATGATCAAACAACAATATTTCTTGACTCCTTCCTTCTCCAACATCAGATCCAATCAACAATTTATGAGTGGTAGCATCTGGAAGCCAACCCTTTTCCAACATCAAATCCAGTAATCTACGGGCCTTGTGTTTCTTACCCTCTTTCCACAGGCCAGTTATCAGTAAGCCATATATTGATGAATTCAATATTTCACATTCAGTAAGAAGTTTATCAATAGCACTAGAAATCATACATAACTGAGAATGATTGGCTATGAATGACAGTTGATCAAATAGTCTATCTGGATCAGGTACCAGACCTTCATTTACCATCATATTAAAAAACAGAACACATTCATTTACTTGATTTTGTTTACTCATGCTATGAATGAGGATGCAATATGTTTCCACGTCAAGATTGCAGCCTTCTATGAACATTCGTGAAAGGACCACTAACACGTCTTTTGCCTTCCCAGATTTAGACAACTCACGCATGATTGTAGTGTGTGTGGCAATACAACAAGAAGTACTACAATAGTAAGCTAACTGCCATAGTCTAATAGCTTTGCTGACCTGACCTAAGTCACACACACATTTTATCAACCTAAAGAAGGAGAAGGAATGAAGAGAGCATCTCTTCAATGACATGTAGCAAAACACTTCAATGGCATCTTGACAATTTTGAATGTCACAGAGGCCTCCAACTAGTTCAGAATAAGATGTAAAATCCAAAAGCCAGCGTCTTGCACAAATTTGATGAAATAGTTCCATTGCATCCTCATACTTGCACAATCTACAGTTGCCAACTACAAGAGCAGAATATGTCGCATGATCAAGATTAACTGAGAACTTGATCATTCTTCCAAGAAGTTCATATGCTTTCCTGGTCTCTTCATTTTCACAAAGCCATCTGAGGAGAATATTCCAAGAATGACAATCAGCTATATTCCTCTCAGACATTGTCTCCAGCAAAATGTTTGCTTCCAGAATTTTACCAGCATTGCAGCAACCTTCAAGTAATGCATTATAAGATGCAGTTTCAAGAACTTCATTATCTTCTAAGAACATTATAGCCTCATTTATTTTCCCTAGTTCACAAAAGCAATCAACCAGATCAACAAAAACATTATCAGTTGGTGGTATACCACTTTCTATCATCTCAGTTATGAGGCATATCGCAGAATCCAACTGGAGTTTTTTGCATAAACACCCTACTAGAACCCCATAAATGGAAGAATCTGGCATAATATCAGAAGCTTTCATCATGTGAAACAACTTTAATCCCTCTTCTACTTTATTTTCCCTGCAAAAAAGAGGTATGCAGCATGTATAACAACTCAAATCTGGCTGACAATTGAGTTCAAGCATTTTCTCCATAACAGAAATAGCTTCATCCACTCGATTTTTCGCAATGAGACTCTTCATAAGAATCTCAAATGTCTTACTATTTGGACTACATCCTTTATTATTCATCCTTCTAAATTGGTTCAAGGCCAATTCAACCTGATTGCTCATGAACAACGCCTCCAACAAAAAATTCAAAGTGTCTACCGTGGGTAAGATTCCTGCCTTCACCATCTCTTTATAAACAAACAAGGCCTTTACAAAATCTCCACTTTCTTCCACAAGGGCACCCAGCAAAACATTAAAAACTTCTACTGGAGGCTTATAAGCACCCAAATTAATGTTCATGAAAACTGTCATGGCTTCATTAATCCTACAATGCTTCACAAAAGTATGAATCAATGCTACAAGAGCTTCTTCAGCACCAGGGCACCTTTCCTTCAACAGGTTCTGACAAAAATCTCCCATCTCCAGAACATTCCCTGCCATACCCAGTTTCAAAATGATCTGAAAATATGTATTGGAACTGTGGCGAAAACTCTTTTGAAGAGAAGCCCATTTGAATATCTTCACTGCTGAGTTCAAATCACTAGTATGGTCCAAAACCCGGATCAAGTAATGGGGTGAAAGTTTATTCCTCAAAATGTTAACATTTTGATTGTATTCAGATGAATCGTTAGGCTTTCCTATGGTTTCAGAAATATCTTCAACATGAGTGGCACATGAACTTGAAGAAACGAAAGCACTTTGATAAACCCATTTGCCGATTCTACTAGAATATGCTAAAGATGAGAACTTTAATGCCATGGAGCTAAGCATGAATGAATTTCCCAAGGATTATTATGTGCAGAGAGAAGGAATGGAAAATTGAGAGAAAGACAAAAACATTGGAATATTTGAAATCTGACCTGAGAAGCACCTTGTCAACCATGGATGAATGGAATTAAACAAATAGCAAAGAAAATTTAGAGGAACGGGAACTCTGGTCGTTGGGATATAAGAGAATTTCGACCGTCTGATTTCAATGTTTTCATTGATCCGTTTTTCGGATTATGAATAAAAAAATGAATTACTTCCATAATAGATCACATTGAGGATGGACGAACTTCGACTGCCAAAAAATTTAACACCCTTACACCATTTAATAATTTTTTGTATAAATATAATATAATTATTATTATAAATCAAAACATTGAATTATAGTTACCTATCATATATTTTAACTCAAATTTTGAAAATTTTGAACATAATATAATCAAGTAGCTCTTATTTTCATATATTTTTTTAGAGTTTAATTATTATATACTGTCAATGTAAAGTTTTTATATTATCAATCAATCATAAATCATGATATGAGTGAGTTTTAAGGTAGTTAGGATAAGAGTCAAACATTTTTACTGATGAAGCTATTTATGATTGATTGACACTATAAAAATATTTACATTGACAATACATACCAATCAAATCCATTTCATATATATGATTTATATAATATGAGTTTTTAATATAAGGGTCGATTTTATAAGAAATTTATCAAATAAAGAGTTATTCATGGGTGTAAAAATACTTTCGACTTACACCGATGTAAATAGATTTCTCCTCATTTATGAAATCGGTTTTATGTTTGGATATATTAGTTAAAAAGTGAATTTAAAATAATTAGGTTCGTTTAGGTACAAAAAAAAAATACTTTTTTTTATATGCATAAGGATATTTGAAGACTAATCCATTTTTAAACGTTGAGATCACTGAAATGAATTTTTTCTTTTTCTTTTTCTTTTTTTTTTTTATATAAGGAGGGAAAAAACAAAAGACTAAACAATGAAACGAGGAGTGCTACACCCCAAAGCGTCCTCCCAAAGATAAAAACCTAACAAAGGGGGAGCTCTATCTACCACAGCCCACTAGAAAGATCCTGAATGGCCAAGATTAGCAAGGAAATCTGCTCAGCGAATGGCTTCACGAAGAACATAGGTTATTGAAGTGTTTCAGTCTGGTAACCGTAAAAGACGAATAACCTCAACAATGAGAGGTTGAAGAAGAAGAATTGTAGTCCACCCTATATTGACAAGGTTGACAACAACCTTAGAGTCTAGTTCAAAAAACAGCACATGTCACATGCATGTCTCGCGCAAGCTTAATGCCAAGAAACAAACCTCATAACTCTGCCCATACTGCATTACACTAACTGAGATGGCAGTGAAAACCACGAATAAAAGTTTCATTATCATCACGTATCAATATATCGCAAGCAGAACTGCTAGAGCCTATTCGGTAGGACCCATCTACATTAACCTTCATGTAATTTACAGGAGGAGGTTTCCAAGCCACATTAATCTCTCTCTTACTACCCTCCACATAAATAGGGACCGGTCTTGCAGCTTCACTCAGAATCAGATTCATCTGATGAGAAACTCCATACCAGAGAGCTTCACCAAGACTAGATACGTTGGACAAAACAAGAGAGTTACGGTCCTTCCACAGTTTCCAGACCGAGACTCCAAACAGAAGGTTCCAGTTGCAACGATTATACCCTACATCAGTTGGTGATAGGTTCCACTCCAACCAGTTATGCAAACCCAAGGTAAAGAATTTACACAAATGTTCCGGTTTGATGAGGTTGGACAAGTACTCCCTAACTTCCTCACAATCCCTAAGCACATGCATGATGGTTTCAGGACTAGAAGAACAACGAGGGCAATAAGGATTAAATGTCATGCTCCTTGCCATTCTTTCATCATTTGTGAGAAGACGGCCATAAGCCAATATCCATAAGAAGGATCGAATACAAGAGGGACCATTCCACTGCCAAACCTTCTTAAAATAGAACTTGTCTCTACTTCACGTCCCTAAGAGCAAGAGAGAATAGAAAAACTGAACGAACTGAAAAATATCCATCTGAAGTACCGCTCCAATAGGGGAAGTCACTAAGAACCTAAGAAAAAGGTGCAACAGTGCCTATCTTTGCACAAACTTCATCCGGCAGAAGGTTGTGAAGTACCTCCCATCTCCAGCCATTCTCCCCAACATAAAACGAGATCGGGTAGTTCAATTATGAGTAGGAATAGAAGCCCTAAATTGTTCTTCTAGTCTCCCCCCATCCTTGAAGCCAATGATCTTTCCAGAATTGAACCCTGTGGCCATTACAAATGATCCAGATCATATTAGCTTCTACTACTTGCCATGCATTAGAAATAGCCTTCCAAATATTTGACGATTTACTATGTTGCGTTACTCTAGGGATAGCTCGATCACCACAACCATACTTAGCTCGTATGAGTTGAACCCAAAGCTTGTCCGGATGAGCAATCATTTGCCACACCAATTTCATCATAAAAAACTGGTTCAACATTCTTAGATTCCGGAAACCGAAGCCACATTCCTCTTTGGGCTTGCAAATTTTCTCCCAAGAGATCAAGTGGCATTTCCGTTTATCCGCCAAACTAACCCAAATGAAATCTCTACAAATACGTTCAACTTCATCACAAAACTGACATTGGAATGTTTGTAGTTTGCATAACATAGCCAAGAATATTCATCAACAACGATTGAGCCAGCGTTACACGACCAGCAAAGGATGAACTCTTGGATTTCCACCCAGACAACTACCTGCGCATACGATCTAGAAGAAACACAAAGGAGTTCTTTGAAACCCATTGATGAAGGAGAGGAGTCCCCAAATAAAGACCCAAATCTTTGGTGACCGCAATTCCCAACTCATGGCTTAGGCTAGCAACCGTTTCTTCAGTAACATTCCTCGAGAAAAATACTTAGGACTTTTGAAGGTTAACTTTTTTATTAGAAACAAAGCAAAACTCATCCAAGATAGCACGGAGTACAGTAACTTGATCCATCGATGCTTCCACAATCAAGACTAGGTCGTCAGCAAAGAAAACATGTGAAAGTTTTGGACCAGTTCCACGCCCAAAGCTTAACGGATTCCACTGTCCAACATCAATGACATCCTTAATCTGATGACCTAATCTCTCCATACATAATATAAAGAGAGAAGGGGAACTAGGATCACCTTGGCGTAGACCACGAGAAGAGAGAAAAGAAGGTGTAGGCCTACCATTCCAATTGATACTCATTGACGTTGAAGAGATGCAATGCCTCACAATATTTTTGTAATTTTCCGGAATACCCAAAAGGTCCAAAGTATTCATAACAAAGCCCCATTCCAACTTGTCATAGGCTTTTTCAAGGTCCAATTTTAAAAACATAAAACCCTTCCTGCCTTTCATATTATTCATCGAGTGGATAGACTCTTGCAGAACTAGAATATTATCCACTGTACTCCTACTTGGAATAAGGCTGCTTTGGTTAGGAGACACCACATGAGGCAGAATACGTCTTAGCCATTGCGAAAGAATTTCTGTTACCACTTTATAGATAACATTACATAAAGCTAAAGAGTTTGTATTAATAGAATTTTTTCTCTCCAACAAAACCTTTTCCATACACACATCAGAAATTAAACCCCAAACAACATACCTAAAGAACCCAGCTATTATTATGTATTAATAGCGACATGAAATAATTTTAAAAAATCATTTTTAATATTTGATTGAGGGAATAATAGTATTAATTTCTTATATATGTGCGGGTAAACTAGTTAAGTTGTAATTGAGTTCAATCCTGTAAATCAAACATTAAATTCTCAAATTTCATTCATCAAGCCGAGCCGAATCTAAGTTTCCATACGAAAACAAGTAAAGATTTGAACAGATCAAAAGAACGGTTTATGTAAGACAATGGCCTCGGAAGCTCGGAGCAAACATCAGGGAGCATCAGTATAACTCAACGAGTGCCACTACTTCCAAAGATTAAGAAAGTTTATTCAGAGCAAACAAATTTAACGCTATTCCAATTCGGAGGATATCTACCAAGATCATTTTCAAATCAAAATAAAGGTGCAAATACATTACCAAACCTGAGAGTATACCATTAAACAATCTATATACGATACAACACATATTTAAATACTCCACAACTTATAAAAAGCAACATGTATACACGCAGCAAAAACATTAAAAGGCAATAGAAAGCAACCTTGGACCAGAGGATAATTCCTGACCAAATTACCCAATTCAGCGCTTTGAGCCAAACATCCAAAAGCTAATTCCAGATAAATAATAAAATGTCACAACTCTGCAGGCACCATTAGCAACAAGAGATGCAATAGAATGCACTACCATTTGTTTTGACGATCTTTGAATCATGTCTAAAAACCCCATAACGTGATTTCTTCAGGGTCAAATTCCACCATAATCATACCTTGTAATTGTGTTGAGATAGCTAATCATGAGATTCATGCAGTAAAATAAGACTGCAGTCTCCTTCCATTTCGCAAGTTCGGTCTTCTCTGTCCAGTAGTTAAACTTCCTGACATCAATAAACAGAAGGCAATACAACAGTTTCCAGACTCACATTCCACAGTACCCTTGAAGAATCTGACTTGGTAGATCACTTCTCAAGTCTCAAGTGATAAACGAACTAATCTGACTTGGTAGACTACTTCTCAATTGATAAACATACAGCATAGAGGCAGGTTTACTCAACTAACCTGAAGGTCCATATACTTCCAGAAAACAAATATGTGGCCAATATTCTGGACAGTATTGAGAAAGGTTCGATGAAAGGATCCAAGGAGTTAGTCTAATTAGCCAATTTCCGAGCAAAACATAAATTTGTAGGAAGACAAAAAATGAGCAGAAGCTCAAGAGACAAAGAGGAAGGCAAACTAATTCCTAGATTCACTATGATGTATAACAGGCCATAGCAGCAACCTCAGCAACCACAAGAAACTATAGTGTTTGGTATGCTTCAACTATTGTCTGAATGCCAGTTTCATTTCTCCGTCAAGCTGAACTGAAGTTACCAACTTACCAATAACCATAAACACTCAAGGTACTTACTTATCATGCTATTGTTCACCATTAATATCTACATTACTATCTAAGAGGTTTGTTCAAATAATTCCTAGTCCAACTGGCTCTTAATATATAAGGTAACTCTTATTAGTTTTCTCTGGGTGTCTTTCTATTACCATGACTGAGGTGCAATTATGTGCCAGCTACGACCCTGAATCAGGGTTTGTCTCTGGAAGAGTAATGTTAAGTGGTTGCCAACCAGACTGATGATGCACAATCCATTTTTTATGGGTAATCAACATGTTCAATATCTGAAGGACATCACCCAAAGCAAGGGCTTTAAAGCACATATTCTTTATCACAATACCTGCTTCATACCTAGAGAAAGACAGCAGAATATAAGAATAAAAAAACAACTTCCAGGTAATGAAAATAAACCTAATTAGAATATTCTTACTTGCACTGAGTACCCATTATTGCTGATCTTCCAGAAGAAGTTGTTAAAAATTTCTCAATTTCATCCCATGTCTCTTTGGAGTGCTGCTTAGGATTACCACCTATAGGATTCACACACTTCCAAAGTTTGTCCTTTTTACCAACATACAATTGCAAAGCACCTACATTCTGTTTCACTACCATTTGCTGCTCAATAGCACTCTCCAACGCTTTCTTAACATCTGTGTTGCGGTGCTTGGGATCTCCATAACGGATGCAATCAGTTATATTTGCCTCAGTTGGCATAATCTTTTCATTTTTTAATGAATTCAAGGCAAGTAAAACAACCCCTATAAGGCCTTGGACATATTCAGAAGGTTTAGGACACCCTGGAGAACCCCACATACCATTAACAGGAAGGTTATTATTACCTACAGCTGCCAACGGTGTAGGTTGATATTCTGGACCATGTGGATAGCTTTGATATGATTGTTGTGTGGTACTGCTATGTACTGTATGCCCATTTTGTTCATTCGTTGATCTTACAGGAACTGGAGCATTACTTTTAGGTTTCTGTTTCAACTCTCCACTCCGTTGCTGAACAGTACGTGGATTATGAACACCATTGGGATATCCAGAAATGTTCAGATTACCAATATCTGGCACATTTGTAAGTGATCCTGCAGTGAAACTGGGACCAGCAATCCTAGGTGGCCCCGGTGAAGTTGCAAAAGTATGGGAATTTGGAGAATATGAATTACTCGGTGCAAAAGGAGGTTGCAACGGATAATTGTTCGGTCTTACTGGCTGTGAATAAGAATTTTGATGATTGCTCTGTAGATTACCATTATTGTTCCATAACTGATCAGTATTGCCATGCACAAAGTTTGTAGCAGATCCACTTAGGGGAACATTTGGATTATAGTTGCCAGGTCGATAAGAGTTTATATTATTACGATTATCTTGAGGCCCAACTGGCGGTGGATTCATGGCTCTGGGCCCGTTTGGTTGACTCGGAGTTCTCCAAGTCGTTTTCCCCTGATATCTAGAATCAAATCCCCTTCCTCCATTTGGAAATTTCTGATTTCCTACATGAACTTCAGAATAGGAATCCACCTGTTGCTGTATCTGAGCAGCACTAGTGACTGGAATTTGGTTGGTGTCGGAGGATGATGCGACACTACTATTACCAAGTTGTTGTGATTCGCCATTAGTTAGAGGAGGTCCTCCAGCTAGAAGACTAGTCCAAAGCCATACACTCTTAGCAGCTGCGACTAGGGGTGCAGATGCCTTTTGAGGTTGTGCAAGCAGAATATTATATCTCCTCATCCGCAGTTGATGGAGAGCGTTAGAGAAGTCACGGTCACCCGAAATTAATAAATAATTAGCAGGTGCGGGATTGTCCACTGCCCAGAACAGCATGTCAACAAGAATCTTCTTGTCGCTAGCATCTTTCACACCTATTAGCCAATACGGAAAGGTCAGTAAAACAAAATTGGAAGTCTCAAGATCCTCACTATCTGCAGTACATTAAATTCACAAAACATTTCGCCCAGAAGGCTTGTGACACATTGACAAGGTTCAAGAGAGAAATCTAACAAGTCGTTATAATTTTATGCCAATCCTCCAAATGACCTCCCTAACAATCCTTCAAATCCCCTCATGTTAAGGATAAATTCTAAGGTCACATGTTAGTGAGTACTCTCAACAACAACAAAGTCTTTTCCCACTAGATAGGCTAGCTACATGGATCAAACAAAACAAATTGTGTCGTGTTGTGCTGTGTTGTGTCATAGTATAGTACTCTCACAGTTCATAAAACTTATCCAAGGTAAGATAAGCATAAGTTGTTACAAATGGAATCAACCAATCAAACCAACAAAGGTTATGAATCACATCGGGTCCTCTCATGTACTTCTTTTTGTCATGTGTCATGCCAAAGTAAAGAGATAGACATAAGGGTTATAAAAGAAATTTCATAAATTTTGACTGACCCACTAGTAAAATCTTGGTTTAATTACTTTGTTGGTACCTGAACTTTTTGGGAAAATTTAAAGAGTCATGCTAACGAGTGCCCTAAGGGCACTCTTTAAGGAAAGAAAAAAAAACTTTGGATTAAAAACTAAGTATATCACCTCTTCAAATATTAAATACATCAATTTTCAATAAAAAACTTGTTTTCTTATTTCCTTAACGAGTGCCCTTAACATAGCATTCCTCAAATTTAAATATATCCCTGAACTTTAAAAGTTTGTGTATGTTTTGTTTATGTTCGAGAAACTACAAATGTATTTTTAGGGCAAAGTATCTATAGAATTCATTTGGGACGAACGTTCGTTTGGACCCAAACGTACGTTTGCAATGGTAAACCAAACATAGCCTTTGTAATTTGGTCTCTAAACTTATAAAAATTTGTAATTGAGTCCATCATACAAATCTATGTTAAGGATAAGATAGGGTCCCCAAAAAGTATAGGGATCTATTTGAATTTTTCCACAAAGTATAGGGACTAGTTTTAATTTTCCAAAAAGAAGGACCCACAAATATATAGTAATGGATCACTTAACGGAAGGCTAACATAAACTTAACAACACCTTAATGGGGAAGAAGTATATAAGAGACTCAATTACAAATTTTAATAAGTTTAGGGACCTAATTACAAACTTTTAAAGTTCAGAGACCTAAACTATTTCTGTGTCTTTCCTCTCCACAAGTAAAAAATACATCTATTCCCACATAACAGACACTAAAAAAAGGATAATTGGTAATGGTAACAAGTAGGGCAATAAGGTAAAATATGAAATTCCAATTATAATATAGAGAATTGTTGGATCGGGTATAAATCAGGGATTAGAAAATAAATAAATAAATAAATAAATAATAAGGTTGAGTTGAGTTGAGTTGAGTTGAGTATGTAGTATGTACCAGCAGGAACATGGTTGAGTGAGATGCCAGTACTGGAGAGCGCGTGCTGTACAGATGCGGTGATGCGAGTGGTATCACCGTAGGCGGAGATGGAAACGGGGCCACAGTAGTTCATCCGAACAAGCGCTGAACTGATATTCTGTGCAATGGCGTGAGGATCTGATCCCTTTGGAACATGACAGTTCTCTATGTCCCACCACACCGACGTCTTCGCCGACGAGTACTGCGCCTCCGCGTTCGGCGTTGCACCACCACCTCCGCCCATCTTATCTGATCAGATCTATATGAATGAATTGTGTGAACTGTGAAGTGACAGAGTGGAGAGTTATTGATTGATAGATAGATAAATGATAACCAAAACAGGGAAGGAAAGAGGGTAGGCGAAGAGATATAGGGGAAAAAAAAAACAAAGGGGGTCAACTTAGCTGAACTCACAGTCTCGTTTTTTATGGCTATATTTTCGTTTGAGGGAAGAGAGAGAAGTAAATTACTACTGGTACTTTATTGTTGTCATTCTCGTTCTTTGACCGAATTACCCTCAGCAACCCATCGGTCACGATGACAAAAAGCTAGTTTCACTATGTCGTGAGTCGTGCGTGACTAATGGGTTGGTTAAATTAATCTTCACGTTACAAAATTATTTCAGAATTTTTAAATGTATACAAAATTTATAATTAAGTCTCTCTTATATATTTTAGATAAAATAAATCTATTGTTCCTATATTTTTTTCAATTTGATTTTATATGTTTTATTTTTTTTCGTTATATTTCATCTTCAATATTAGTCCTAAAATTAACGTCACCAAGAAGACATTGATAAAAAGAACTAATATAGAAGACGGAATATAACGTATAAGTTCAAAATAAAAAAAATAAAACGTTTATTTTTTCATTTTGTATTTATATATTTTTTCTTACATGTTAGTTCTAAAACTGACGCCGTAAAAAATGATTGACGAAAAGGACTAACATTGAACTTTTGTATTTGTAATTGAGTCTCTTGATAAAATAAATTGATTGTTCCTATAATTTTTTTTAATTTGATTTTATATGTTTTATTTTTGTTGTTATATTTCATTTTCAATATTAATCCTAAAATTAAAATCATCAAAAAGACATTGATAAAAAGAACTATTATCGAAGACGGAACATAACGTAGAAGATCAAAATGAAAAAATAAAACGTTTATTTTTTCATTTTGGACTTATATATTTTGTCTTACATATTAGTCTTAAAATTGACGCTGTAAAGAATGATTGACGGAAAGGACTAACATTGAAGATGGAACATAACGTATAGGACAAAAATAAAAAAAAATAAAAAACAAAACATATAAGATCAAAGTGAAAAATAAAAAATAAAAATGTAAAAGACAAATTAACCTATTTTACCTATTTTTTATTATAGTTCTATTGATTCATTTACTTGTCATTTATAGATCCCCGAACTTTTTCTATATAGGTTCCTACATGTTTTAAGAAAATGTATGAAGATCTCTATACTTTTTAGAAACCTAAAAGAAAAGTATATGACAAAATCAATTACAAATTTTCTTTATGTTCAAAGACCCAATTACAAACTTTTAAAGTATAAGAACCTATTTGAAAATTCTCAAATAGTTGAGAAACCTACTGAATAATTAATAAATCCAAATTTTCATGTATTTTATTTATTAAATCAAAGATAGATATATTTTTAATTTAATTTTGACATATGATCGATTTTTATACTAAAATCAATCATAAATCTCATTCTATTTGTGATGATAAGATTTAGATATTTTTAAAGATGTGATAATTTATAATTTATTGATAATGTCAATCTTTACACTAACAATACATATCAAATAAAATGAAAAAAAAACAATTAATACCAAATAAATCATATATTTCTTATTAATAAATATCAATTTCAAATTTTTATATTATAAAATTATGACAGCCATGAAGAGTGTCAAGAATATTACTCCCATTCCGAACCACGAAATCATACCTACTCTTGCTATTGTGCACCGTGGAAAATGAAAATTGGAAACATGTAGACTAGGAATAATAAATAGTCCAGTCAACCATCCGTCTTCGGGTCGAGTTTGCTCCATGGGGCATGAGCATGAGTCCATGACCCTCCTCTAGGGAATTTGCAAGGATTTGGAAAACATCAAAGGCGCTTCATTTTTTTTTTTTTTTTTTGACAGAAAAAGAAATTCAATAAACACTATCAAAGGCAATACAATCAGGAATATCCTCAACCCATATATTGTCTTGGCTAACTAAAGCATGTTTAGCCAATTTATGAGCTAAGCGATTTGCTTCTCTCTTGTAAAACTTTAAAGTTGGAAAACAAATTTGATAAATGCCTACGATCAGATATAAACCAAACCAAAACAAGAGGGAGTTTGGAGTGTTGGAATATTTTGTATTTAATTATATTTCAATGTCATAATGTGGGCAGATATCGTCAATTAATTATATTAGTTATTTATCAATTAGGAGCCTTAATTGATATGTGATCAAATTAAGTGATAAGGCAAATTAAATTTCTGATTTGATAATAAATTAGTTAATTGATATGGGCTAAATATGAGTGGATGTCATTGACGGCCCATTTCGGAATAATGGGAACCCTAATTGGCCATCACCCTATATATAGGCTATGGTCCCCAATACACCGGACAATATCGCATACCGTCTCTTCTCCCCATCTGAAGAGCGTCTAAGGCATAAGGAGTCCCGGTTGAGGAAGAACCACAAGCCAACGGGTGTTCATAACCCGTCTCTCTTTTCTCTTCCCCCTCTCTGTGTTTCAGGATTACTACCCTCCGTTCGTGAAGGTTGGTGATCAAGTTCATCCTCTGAAGAACGCTTGAGGTTAGGAACATACAATGAATTCAGGTATTCCTATATCTTTGATAAATCAGCATGTTGTAGATCCTAAAGGTATCAAGTTTTAAGTTGTTCTTGATAATAAAGATGCATGCTATATATGGTTATTATGTTTCCGCAATAAAGTTTGTGATAGCATGCCTTATAGATGATTATTGAGTTTAAATCTAACAAGTGATATCAGAGTAAGTCTTCATGTTTGATTTATTGGGATTATTTTATGAATCCTAATTTTTGAAAATTAGAAATTATAAAAGAACAAAAATTTTAAGGTATATGTTGAATCGCATCGGTGGAATTCCTGTACGTGGTTCTTGATAGAAATATATATTTATTATATATACCTATGTGCCGAGAATTTCTTGCCTCAAGTAAATATTTATATATTTTTTATTGAAAAATTGTGAATTGTGACTATGATGATTTCACGTTTTTCAATGGCTTTCCATGCCTTTGCCGCAAGGGTATTTGTGGTGAGTTTTCAATATTGCAGTAAAAAGAATGAATTGAATTCTCAATTTCCAGTACGGGATGGTCCAAATATTGCCATTGCAAATATATTTTTTTTTTTGCCACTTTTTTCTTTCTAGAAAATCTTTTCAGATCTAGCCTTTGATGATTGACGCTGGACTTTGCACTTGTTTGTATTGAGATATATGCGATTCTCTCACATACTTATGAGTGAGACCCTATACCCGAACCTAAGTGCAACTTGAGATAGGGATGAGGTTGAGTAGTGGTAGTCTTCTGGATGTACATCCTGTTTGATTATCACGAAGGCCTAACTTAGAGTGATTTATTTCGAGGGTATTGCCACTTCTAATAGTTTACCTATGGTTGTGGGCAATATTTCGATATAGGTCCAGACTCTAAGGACCAAATTTAGAACTACAGAGCCACCTATTGGGAAAGTTCACATATTAAAATAATCTTTTTTTAAAAAAAAAAGGATTAATTTCACACTAAGCATTCAGGATTTCATGTTTTTTTTTTAGTGTGAAAATGGCAAATTATGAGACCCCCCATTTTATTAAAATTGTCTGGTAATTTTGATTGAGTTGGTTGAAACAACACGTTGCCGAAGTAACCTCTGTTGCGTAAATTTGATTCAATTGGATTTACAAAAGATGTAGTATGAAATTATTCATGCGAGTTGTTGTCGGCCCGAAGGAAGGCACAACTTGGCCGGATAATTACATACTTGTGATGGTAAATGTGTGGTGATTATAAAGTATTTTCCATGTGGATAATGGGATGCCCGAAGGTGACCATTATTTGACAGGATTTATCACCAATATTTGATCATTACGTTGAGAGTACCCCTAGCAATTAATACTTACAATCCGAAGATTGGGAATTGATGGTGCGCTTGGTATCTTGTTTGGGTCTTCAATTTGCCAATTTGGATTTTGAGTGAGTCAATTAAAGCATGAAGTCGCCAAGGTGACCTCTCTAGTGGAAATCACTCAAAAGAAATATTAAAGATTATGTGAGTGTACATCCATACGGATTTAATCGGCCCAAAGGAAGGTTAACATTTGGCGGGGTTGCATTCACACCTGTGATGGTAAACACATAGTGATTATAAAGATCCTTTTCATATGAATAACAGAGTATCCAAAGATAGCTGTTGTTTGACAGAAATTATCATCAGTGTTTGATCATTACAACAAAATATCACTAGCAATTAATGTTATTGTCCAAAGACTTAATATCAATGGTGCACTAGGTATTTTGGTGAGTACCTTTAAGGTACTTATGTTCTCTTTAAGCAAATATTGCTTATGTATTTGCAGATTTAATTCAATTTTGATTCTCAAAAGTTCTGACTAATTTTTGGGATTAAAAGGAGAACATTAAGATTGTTCTTGGATCTAGATTTTGCATAAAGATGGAGAAAACCACCTTCTTTCACAATCCAATTTCTCTGAAGAGAGGATCAAGTATAGGAAGTGGGACCGCTCCCATTGCATAGGTCTTTTGATCATAAAGGTGGATATTCCAGAAACCTTTAGGGATATTATTTTGGATGACATACTTAATGCTAGAGATTTCCTTGCTGAAATTAAAAATGTTTTCTAAAAGCAATAAAGGTGAAAACAAGCATTCATTGGAGAGCTAGTTTTTTCATTAAGTATAAAGACAAAGGAAATATAAGGAGCACATTATGGGAATGTCCAATCTTGCTCATAAACTTAAGGCGCTAAAACATGGGTTATCTAACGACTTACCCATGCATTTAGCATTTGGTATTCCTTCATGCACAATTCAGTCAGTTTAAGTCACCTTATAGCTGTTATAAAGAGAAATGATATCTGAATGGATTCATTTCATAAGGTGTGCAAAAAAAAAAAAAAGGAAACAATGAAGCAAGAGACGACAAATAATGCTCATTTGACAAATACCTTCAAGGATAAGAGCTAACAAAAGAAAAACTAAGGATAAAGATCCTAAGGGCCTGTCTCAAAAGAAATAACTAGGGTCACAATTATTTCTTTTATAAGGACATCGGGTATCTAAAAAAGAAATGTCCCAAATATCATGTTTGGCATGCCTATAAAGGATTGTCTGAACTGATGAATTGGCCAAGTGATGCTGAAAGATGCATCTATACTAGAGTTGATCAAGTCAGTAAAGGAAAAGGCTGTTGACATTTCAGATTGTTGTTACTGGCTAATACTTGAAATTAAAAGACATTTTGGTTTAGTCATTATTTAGATTTGGTTTGGTTTCTTATTGAACAAATCAGGATAATTTTGTTCATGTAGAAACAATGGATTCAATTTGTCTTTTTAAATTCAAATATTGTGGGAACCAGTTAAGCTATGGGCTGGACAAGCTATAATTGCTTGGTATTGAGACCTCTTGTGACAAAACATTGAGTGAGGAATCGTACGACACTAAGCGTAATGTTGATAGTAAAATTAAGGAGCACTATGACACAAACATTTAGAGCACATCTCTACGAATAGAGTTGAGCAACTTGTATGAGGGAATCCTAGATTCCATTGGCCTTATACATTTTATTGTTTGTATTAAATGCATTAAAAGTTAAATATAACAAAACATGGCTATCAAGAATGCAGTTAAGTCCTAGTAATGACGCTTAAAGGTATGGTAAGGAGTATGATTAGTCATTCTACCTTACCAGAGTCACTACGAGAGTAACAGTAAAGATTGCAGCTTAAAAGCTTGACAGAGTACCAACTAAAGTTACCGATCAATCATTTTCAAGTATGGGAACATCCAACTAAGGCAAGACCTTATGAGTCTTGCGAAGGAGATTGGAGCCCCCCCAAATAGTGATCGGCAACCTTATTGATACTCTGAAAGGTCAAAGGGGTAAATGAATTTGATAATCCCAAATTAAAGAAACCTTGAGACACGAACTGTCTAGTTCTTTGAGGATATTGAGTTTGGGGGGAGATAAGATTAGAGACAATATCTTTGAGGAAGAATTGGTTCTAATCCCTGAACCAATTCATACAGTTGTTATTGGTGTAGCAAATTTGGATCCTTGTGAGGATATTGTTGTTATTCTTCCCATTCAAGATAAGGAAATTATTCCTGAAGGTCAAACTCAACACCCTCAAGAACTAGAGCATTAAGAGCCGATGCCTTTTGCCATGATTCACTAAAGAAATAGTGAAAACTACTTTGGATAATTATATAGTATTTATCTAGGAACATAAGGTAAATGGTATAATGGAAGAAGATTCTATCAACTCCCATCAAACCATATGACATTTCTATTCGGAAAAGTGGATTGAAGGTATGAGTACAAGCTCAAGCTAGACAATAAAGTTTGAAACTTCTCGTGTTACTTGAAAGTGTCAAAGGGTAATATGGAGAGTTATAAAGTTTTGTCTAGTGGCAAAAGGCTATACTCAAAAGAAATGATTGCTTGTAAAGAGACATTCTCTTCAGTATCATTGAATGACTCTTTTAAGGACAATCATGGCTCACGTTGCTTATTATAATTTGGAGCTTCACGAGATGGATGTCAAGACGGTGTTTCTCAATGGCAACATTGATGAAACAAATGTATATAATGCAAACTGGGAAACTTTGTGTCGAAAGACACAGAGAAGATGGTTTAAAAATTGACGGAATCTATCTATGGGCTAAAGAAGACGTCTCGTTAGTGATACCACAAGTCCCATCAAGAGATTGTCTCATTTGGTTTCGAGATGAATATCGAGGACAACTGTGGGTATTACAAGTTCAGTGGGAGTAAGTTCATTTTTCTGGTCTTATATGTTGATATTATGCTAGCCAAGAACGATATGGGCTTATAGCGCGAAACCAAGAAATTTCTAACAAAGAATTTTGTGGTGAAAGATCTTGGGGATGCTTCTTTTGTCTTAGGAATTCGATGCTTAGAGATCATTCTCGAGGTTTTTTTTTAGGTTATATCGATATAGTTTTGGATAGGTTCGACATGAAAGATAGTAAACCAGGAGATACCTCGGTAACTAAGGGAGACATTTTAGTCTCAATTAAATGCCCCTATGAAAATCTGGAAATTCAGGAAATGCAGAAGATTCCCTATGCTTCGGCTGTGGGAAGTCTAATGTATGCTCAGTTTTGTGTGCATCCGGAAATAGCGTACAAGTAGGATTATTAGGCAGATACTTGAGCAATTCAAGGATTATTGGAAAAGCAACCATAAGGAATGTGAGATACTTAAAGAGAACAAAAGGGCATATGCTCACATATCGGAGATCTAACAGTTTAGAGATCATGAGGAATTCTAACTCCGATTTTACAGGATGCCAAGATAGTAGGTATCCGACTACGGGATATGGCTGAAGTATTTTTTGTCACTTGGTTGCATATAGTAAAAGGTATTGAAATACCACTCAAGTCAGGTTGTGACAAATAAGTCAGTCATATTGTACTTCAACAACAACATGGGTTCTACAAAGTCGAAGTTCATCGACATCAAGTATCTTGTAGTTGAGGAAAGAGTTCAGAAAAAAAAAACAGTTTTCTATGGAGCACATAGGGACAAATTCTATGCTAGCAGATCCACTAACTAAAGGCTTAACACCTAAGGTTTTTTCACGAGCATGTTGCTCATATGGGTGTTGTCACTGAGGATGCCTTAGTTTAGTGAGAGTCTCTATTTGTGTTTTATATTTGAGATACAAACCTTTTGTTATTTCGGATTTTCTGCAGAAATAAAGTTATGTTTATGAGTTCATTATGAACTTGTTTGTATCTTGTTGTGTGTAAAATTTATTTACACATTAAGGACTTTGGTTTGCAAAATTAAATTTTTGCAAAATTGATCTCACTAAAGACTTAAGTTGGACCAGTTGGAAATAGGCATGATTCAGAGATCACATTGCATGAAATTTCCATGCCACTCATCCATATCGATCTATGTCATCAAGTGCATTGATGTGGTGGTCGTCGGGGTTTAGTCACAATAGACGTTAGTGACGACAGCCGCGGTGGTCCCATTGTTGATGTATGAGGTGGACCAGATTGTAAAGGGGAAATTTAAAGATAAATAGCATTCGGGTGCGCGCCTAAAGAATTCTGATATAATTATTACGATATGTTGCCCAAGTGGGAGATTGTTGGAATATTTTGTATTTAATTATATTCCAATGTCATAATGTGGGCAGATATCGTCAATTAATTATATTAGCTATTTATCAATTAGGAGCCTTAATTGATATGTGATCAAATTAAGTGATAAGGCAAATTAAATTTCTGATTTGATAATAAATTAGTTAATTGATATGGGCTAAATATGAGTGGATGTCATTGACGGCCCATTTCGGAATAATGGGAACCCTAATTGGCCATCACCCTATATATAGGCTATGGTCCCCAATACACCGGACAATATCGCATACCGTCTCTTCTCCCCATCTGAAGAGCGTCTAAGGCATAAGGAGTCCCGGTTGAGGAAGAACCACAAGCCAACGGGTGTTCATAACCCGTCTCTCTTTTCTCTTCCCCCTCTCTGTGTTTCAGGATTACTACCCTCCGTTCGTGAAGGTTGGTGATCAAGTTCATCCTCTGAAGAACGCTTGAGGTTAGGAACATACAATGAATTCAGGTATTCCTATATCTTTGATAAATCAGCATGTTGTAGATCCTAAAGGTATCAAGTTTTAAGTTGTTCTTGATAATAAAGATGCATGCTATATATGGTTATTATGTTTCCGCAATAAAGTTTGTGATAGCATGCCTTATAGATGATTATTGAGTTTAAATCTAACATGGAGACCATTCTTCATAGCTTGAAACACATGCAGGGAATCTGTTTCAGCTTCTATGTTGAGGAAGCATAGATCTTGTGCCAAAGACAGGGCAAGGCGCATAGCTAGAGCTTCAGCTGTATCAACATCAGGTAGAGCATGTATTTTCCAAGTTGCAACCGCTAGAATATTTCCATTAGCATCGCGGATAAGTGTACCAGCACCGCATAAATCATTTAGAGGTCCAGCAGCATCCACATCAAGCTTGTACCAGTTGCTAGGAGGAGGATTCAAGTGATCATATTGAGAAAAACCCATCATCCACGTGGACTAGAGATAGAGTCTCATAAGAGCTTATAAAGCTTGGACAATCCTCACCTTTTAAGCTAACTTTTAGAGTGGAGTTAGGCCCAAAATCTAATATGACATCAAAACATATCCTAAATCCATTAAAAGGTCACTCACCATATTATCAACTCACCAAGTCCAATAATGCTAGAAGGGAGTGGGTGTGTTGAGAAAAATCCAAGTCTCACGTTGATTAGAAATAGAGCCTCAAAAGAGCTTATAAAGTTCGGACAATCCTTACCTCTTAAACTACCTTTTAAAATGGAGTTCTGCCAGAAATCTAATACATCAATATATATCTTCTATCAATATATAGGATTCCAAGCTTGTACCTATAAGTAAATGATTGTGATGTTCAACTATTCCAAATGAGTGCCGAGGAAGGTTACACAATGTAGTAAGAAGAAATATTTTAAAATTAACGTAACACTTTGACACATGAGAAACAAAATATATGGAGGGGGTGGGTCTACCATGCTGGCCCCCACCATCCACCCTTGTTTACAAGTAAGGGTGCGTTTGGAAGAGCTTATGAAGAGCTTATAAGAATAGCTTATGGAATTAAACTTATACAAATAGCTTATGAAAATAGTTTATGATCTTTCCATAAGCTGTTTTTAGCTTATTTTCATAAGCTTGTCAGAGAAGCTTATGAAAATAAGTTGTTTTTAGCTTATTTAAAAAAGAGCTTATTGCATAAGCGCTTAAATAAGCTGTATACCCAAACACATCCTAACTCTAGGTCGACATTAAACCAAAATATTAACAATCAAAACAATGAGATTATCTTGATTTGGATTATATTGTTTTTGATTTGTTGTTACTTATAAAAAGTCTTGATTGAATATTATTAGATTTGAATACCCTTTTTAAAAAATCCCGATAATCTTGATTGAATACCACAAAACTTATTTAAATTACTTAAAAGTCTTGATTGAATACCATAAGTTTTTTTATATTGAATTGATATACAGATAATTTATATAGAATTGATGGATTTTGAAAATTGAAAGTGAAACTAGCCCACTCTAATCTATTTTAAAAAATGAAAGAAAAAAGACCAAATTTACCGGTGAAATTTAGGAGAATGCTTCCAAACCAATAATACAGGTATTTAAGGAATTATGGTAGACACACCCACTAGAAATGGAATATTAATAGAAAAACATTTCTAGTGGAATAGTCCACCGTAAAATAAAAACACACCACTGTTATTTATTCTTAGCTACTAATTTGTCATTAAATGTGTCAATTACATGTTTTGAGGCTTTCAGTGGATTATATCTGCCAAAAAAATTCTCCAACTTTTGGTATAAGCGTCCTGTAGTTTTTAGTGACTAAATTTATAGAAATTTAAATTGTTTCGTCTTGGAAAAGTTTTCAACAAAGATATGTGCACGATCTCTTCTTTTCATTTTTGTCATTCACTGCCTCATTCTCTTATCAACTTTTTCCTCTCTTGGCATCGTTTTCATCCCCTATACCACCACCGTTCCACTCATCTTAACATAACTCCGTTGATCACAAGTGCACTTGCATAAATAATCTTATCCCACCATCTCATTGTTACTTTGTTGTTTTTACAACTCCTTCACCGGTTCACTTCTTCCACTATAGAGTGTTGGGATGGGACATAGCACGAGGGTGTTTGGGTGAACAACCTAACTCCAACTCTCAACACCATCCCAAGAGTATTTATCAACCTCCTTGAAAGAAATGTCATCAAGCCATCTCGACATGAATCTGAAAGACTCGTTATACACCTTATGATTAACCTTTTCCTGTAAGGATACCAAAGAGGTCCGTGATCCCAAATGAGAGAGTGTGGATTGGTTTTGTATTAAGCATGAGATTTGCCATATTATCCAAAAAGTTCAAATAATTTGGATTCAAACATTTCCAGCTTAAATACACTATTGTTCTATTTGTTTCAAACAATGTCAGACTTATTCTCCAACAAAAGTCATTCTCCACCTACTATTGCACACCCCCAATCCAACCTCTCTTTCACTCCATGCCAATCCCAAGTAAAGGGTGGCCCCATAAAGCCCACATCCAAACTGAATTCATGTAAGCACATTAAAATGGTCCATGGATAGCCAATTAGGAGGATCATCCCTCTCTTTTCATTCACAGAAGCATAAGCATTGAAATCACCTATAACGAACGACAACTCCCATAAACTAGCAACAAGTCTTCTGAGCTCCACCATAAAGCATTACGACCTTGAAATCTTGGGCTCCCATAAACATAAGTTAAAATCGAAGCACTGTGTCCATTGCTCGGAGTGATTCTCATATCAATCAACTGAGCATGCAAGTGAAAGACCTTTACCTCAAAGTCATCATCTTCCCAACGAAGCCAAATACCTTAATGTTACAAGCTAATCGATCCTCTCCTCACCCAATGACTTCTCTACCCCAGTTAGTTAAAAACTTTCGAAACAAGTCATCCTAATTATAGGCTAATGCTAGGGCGAGAGACCATATTATGTCTCTCACCATGAGCAGACCCTTTTGTATAAAAAAAGTTTATTATTTTTAAAACCCTAAACTTGTTCAATTTTAAAAAATTAACCTCATCCCTTCTCTCTAACTCCCCTCTCTCTCCTCCTCCCTCAACCTGTCAGCTCCAGGAAAACCTCCTCCCTTAACCACACTGCACCAAATGGATTCAGCAGGCAGATGCCTCTTCCCAACCGCCCAATTATCCACATCATCCACCCTAGAACCACCACCAAAACCACTATCGCCGCTACCACCGCCACCCCGCTAATTAACCGTACCGATTTTGCCGTCTGAAATCAAAGAAAGGGTAAGATTTCTTCACAAGCGCCCAATAATCAACCTCGTCGACTCTCGAAGGCTGATCAAATTACAAAACCCTAAAATTGCTTCACTTGCGTTGTTCTTCATCGAATCTTCTCGCTCTGCCCAAGGCACCATCGCAGTTGTCATCTTCGTCTCTCTTGCACCCCATGTCGCCAGAGAGGCCATTGGGGGAGAACCCACTGCTAAGGGAACTTTCCTTGGGGCCTGCCGGGAGGCGCATCATCTCGTCCTGCGTGAAACGCTGGTACCTCGAAACGTCGGCGTCACCGTCTCCTCCAGAGGAAGCGAACTTGGTGCACTCGGATAGCTTCCTTGAAATTCAAAAATTGGCGAACTCGGGTACCTTAACATTTTATTTCACGATCTGAAAAAAGCGAGAACAATAATATAGATCGGAGAGGGTTTCTTCCTTTTTTTTCTCTCTTGAAACTTAAAAGAGGTTAGAGGTGACAGAGAGAGGGAAGTGAGGTGAGAGGAGAGAGAGAGCGTGAGAGAGGAGATGAGTTTAGTTTTTAAAATTGAAAATCTTTAGGGTTGTAAAATAATAAATATTTTGCACAAAAGGGTCTACTCACGGTGAGAGACATGATGTCTCATGTCACATCATGTCTCCCACCGTAGCATTTGCCTATCAATTAAATTAAACTTTAATGATGTTACAATTTTTTTTTCTAATAACTCTAACTAATTAAAAATGTAAAAATATTTACAATTAAAAAACTCATTTAAAAAGTTTTTAATTATAAAAACCATCCTAAAAATGGTTAAAAAGAAGAAGGAAAAAATGCTGAAGTCACGCTGCTTTTGCTTCTGATTCTCATTACATTCCTCATTCATAACGATCACACCTCCTTCTGAATCAATCAGGACGCACTTCTCGGGTGTGTTACTGTTACTGTTACTGTTACTGTTCCTTCGCCACAATAGCACTGCATCGAGGACAGAACAGAACAGAGCTTCCTCTGAACCACACACTCACCTGTTCTGTTCTCAAAATGAATGGTATGCTATGTCACCTCTCTTTTTCTAACCCTCTATTTATTGTTTCGCTAATCTGCCATAGTTAGGTTGAACTCAGTTAATGGGTATCTCGGAATGTGGTTAAATTTTGAACCTTTGGTTCAAACTGTTTTGAAACTTGTTGCCATACTCTGTTCTGTCCTGTGTTAACTTTTGTTTTTTCTAGTCCTTGGAGACAACAATTTATATCAAATTGAATGTTCAAGTATCATGTTAACGTGCAGAAATCAAATGAAGTATAAACTGATGATCTCTTGTTCATAGGAATTGATTTGGTTTAAATACACAAAAGGGTACCACCATTGAATTGACAATTTGTTATTACGATGTCAATTTTGGAGAAACCGTCTTCACCATCCATAGCAGCTCGAGATGTTGATCCATTGTTGAAGGATTTAAATGAGAGAAAGATGAAGTTTAGGCGTAACGTGGTGTCATTAGCGGCAGAATTGAAGGAGGTACGTGGCCGCCTTGCATCGCAGGAGCAATCATATGCTAAAGAAACCCTCACAAGACAGGTACAAAATTTCCTCTGCTTTTGGGCCTGTCATTTTTTGTACCAAGTCAACCTTTTTAATAATTCTTTTTTGTTTTTTACCATTAGATGTCTAATGGAATACCTTATTCAAATCTATATTCATTTCAGTTTTACACATAGTATGTAATAATATGTAATATTAAATTTATTTAATTGGTATACACGGTTAATGTCAATATTTTTTTTACATTTGTCAATTAATCATAAATTGTCACATTATTAAAAATATTTGACTTTATTATAATTATCTTGAAAGCCCTTATGTATAAAATAATAAAATGATTTATGATTGATTCATAATGTTAAAACTTAAAACAGTATATCAAAATTAAACTCATATTCGATATATAAAAGTACAATGTCTTGCAAGATGTCATATTTGATGGTACAAAAAATATTATTATTTTTTCTTACCTTTTTGGTTATAGTATAATTACCACCTTAATATCAATGATTTCTACTTTGAGTCTTTGTGTATGTTGGTTGGTGGAAATTCATGGTTATAATGGAGCAATGTTTTATGGATTTTTTTTTTCTAATTTACAGGAAGCAGAAATAAAAGCCAAGAGCATGGAAGTGGAAATTGGCATATTGCAGAAAAAACTGGAAGAAAGAAATGAGCAAATTCAGGCTTCAGCCTATTCTGCTGTGAAGGTTTGAATTATGTTTACTATATCTTACATATTTTATATATTTTATAACATTTCTCTTGATCTTACATGGCGTTCTGACTAGAAGTGTTCTTAATTATAGTTTGTTTATTTAAGAATTTCCAACTATTCACTGAGTCTGTCTTTTGCTTTTCTTGCTGAATTGGTATGGAATATGGATGATCGAATATATTTCACTTTTATCTTTTTATTTTTTTCTCTGTCATTATACAAATAATATACTGCAATACACGATGCACAACTTTTAGGATATATTTTTTTAACTTGCGTTGTTCTTCAGCTTTGTCTATGAGAGTGGATCTGTCTGCACTAAACACTAAGGACTCGTTTGGTGGTCAGGATAGGATAAAGATGGATAGGATATGAGAGCTGGATAAAGATAGGATAGGATATGAGCATGATAAGCTCTTATCCTGTCCGATGTTTGATGTGCAGCAGATAATGATAGGATATGATATAAAATATCCACAAATGATAAAATTACCCTTATATCAAAATTATATTTTTTTTTCAAAAATAAATTTTAATATTATGTGATTTTTTTATACATTTAAATTAAAAAATATTTGATAATATATATTTTCGATTTTTTAATAATACATTAGTCCATTTTGTAAATTATAAAAAATTAATTTTTTTTCACTTTTTATAAAATTACTAATTAAACCATATATTTTAATTAGTAATAAGGTTAACTAATTAGGTTTGAAACCATAATTAAATAATAACAATATTAAGGGTAAGAGATAAAAGAGAAAACATTTTCTTATCCTATCCTGTTGGTTCTAACCCAGCTCCACCCACAGGATAGAATTATAACTAAGTAACAGGATAGGATAAGCTAACAGGATAAGCTTATCCTATCCTGCTGGTTCACCAAACTACAGATTAAAGCAGGACAAGATAGCTTATCCTATCCTGCCTCCCTTATCCTAATCACCAAACGGGCCCTAATTGTTAGCTTATTAACACTATTGCCAAAAATAATGTTTGGCTTGATTGCACTTTTGGTCCCTTAGGTATTACGATTGTGCAATTTTGATCCCCCGGGTTTTAATTGCGTCAATTGGGTCCTCCAAGTATCATGATTGTGCAATTTTGGTCCCCAAATTTCAACTGCGTCAATTGGGTCCTCCACGTATCATGATTGTGCAATTTTGGTCCCCCAATTATCACGATTGTGCAATTTTTAACATCAGTAGCCTACATAGGACACGTGGGACTGATTTGACACTTAGTGAAGTCAACTTGACAGTTTACGGGACATTCTTATAAGACATCATTGACATCTCACACAATTTAATGATCAAATGCACATCATTAAGTGTCACATAAGAATGACACGTAAGCTGTCAAACTAGTCTCATTAAGTGCCAAATCAATCGCACATGTGCTTTGTAGGCTATTGATGTTAAAAGTTGCACAATCGTGATACTTGGAGGACCAAAATTACACAATCGTGATACTTGGGGGACCCAATTGACGCAATTGAAACTTGGAGGATCAAAATTACACAATCGTGATACTTGGAGGACCCAATTGGCGCAATTAAAACTCGGGGAACCAAAATTGTACAATCGTGATACCTGAGGGACCAAAAGTGCAATTAAACCATAATGTTTTAATCTATGGAATAGTCCCTCATTGTTTCTCCAAGTTGGAAAATCACTGATATAAATAATTTTCTTTCAATGCGTGTTAAAGGCAGAATATTATTTTTGGCTTTCACAGTCAGCCGTTTGATTTTAACTATATGTTAGTATGGGGAAGTGTTTGAGGAATACAGTTTTTTTTTTTTTTTTTGTGCAACGAGGAATACAGTATTTTATATCTTCAGTGATTTGACATCTACCAATTACTAGGTAGAAGCCAAGGAGTACAAAACTTAGATATTATTCTATAGGTGTTTCTGATGTTATTTTTCAATTATAATAAGATATATATAACAGTTGTTACACAATACATCTGTAACAATGTTATATTTGCATTTATGAGCAATTACACATGCCTTCGTTGGAAAACAACATCACAAACACAAAAGTTTTGTCTTCTATTGAACGAGAACTTGTCTGTATCTGCTGTATACTTCAGGGGTTGTGTGAGCTTCACATAAGCCCTCCCTTCTATAGAACAAGCCTTTAGGTAATATGACTTCTCTAGCCAATCAGGGATTCAGGGTAACCGCTTTATTAAATATAAATGCTTAGGGTGCATGATAAATTCCTGTGTAATATGAACGTCATATGATATATAATAGTAATTATAATACAGGTATACTCCAAATTACTGAATTACTAGATTTTTTTTTTTTGGAAAAACAATTATACATTGATTGTACTCTTGTAAGAATACATAGAGGAACTAAGTGAATAACTAAAAACAGTTTGCAAAAATGGTTTCATGTAGCAAAGGAAAAGATGACAATCCACTTTTACATAAAATGAAGTTTACATTCTGATTGTGTCTTTGGATTCTCTATTGAACAACATGACATTCAGGAGCAAAGTAATTCGTCAGCATAAAACTATCCCTGAACCATGTATATTTAGCCTTGGCACTTGGCAGTAATCTGAGTGTCATTGACTCGTGCATATTTTTATAATCTTGAATTCTTGTTGCAGTGTCTGAAGGAGTTGGATGATGTTAGAACACAGCTTTCGGCAACTAGAGCAAGCGCAGATGCAAGTGCTGCATCAGCTCAGTCAGCACAGCTTCAATGTTTTGAACTTTTAAAAGAATTAGATGAGAAAAACAGTTCACTAAGAGAGCATGAGGATTTTGTCATTAGGCTGGTAGATCAACTAGAAAATCTACATAAAGATCTTCTTGCAAGGGAATCTTCACAAAAGCAATTGAAAGATGGTGTTCTAAGAATTGAGCATGATGATATTATGGAGGTTCTTGCAAAAGCTGGAGAGAACAAGGATTGTGGGTTGTGGAAAGTATTAGATGAGGATTCTCCTATGAATTTTGAAAAGATGAATAAGCTTATGGTTGTTAAGGATGAAGAAATAGCAAAACTGAAGGATGATGTTAAGATTATGTCTTCTCATTGGGTACTCAAGACGAAGGAGTTAGAGTCACAGGTAAAGCCATCCTTGTTTGCATGTCTAATTACTAATTATTGAGGGGGTGGAAGCAAACGGGAAAAAACGCTTTCCAATGCACTTTCTAAGAAGCGTTTTTTTCGTTTGCTTTCACCATTTATTTAGGAGTTATGTTATTTGTATAACAATTTGAGACACCAAAATTCGACAACAAAATTCGTGGTTAATGTAGTTTAAAAACGTGGTTCATGAAGTGTTAAGTTTGGTTAATGAATATATAAGGTGTCACAACTCACTACCATCCACTGAACTTCATTAACTATGTTTTTGAACGTCATTTATCATGATTTTCAGGTGATCAAATATACATATAATAATACACCTAGAAAATGTGGTTAATGACGCTCAAAAACGCGGTTAATAAAGTTCAGTGAATGATTAATGGGTTGTGACATCTTGTATATCCATTGATTAAACTCAACACTTCATTAATCACGTTTTTCAACTGCATTAACCATGAATTTTGTTGTTGAATTTTGGTGTCCCAATTTATTGTACAAATAACATTTCTCTTTATTTAGTGCTTTCTTTTCTTTTTGAGGTCCGTGGTTTATGTATTTAAGGGCATTGATGTGTCAACACAGTTGGAGAAACAACGGCATATTGACCATGAGCTAAAGAAGAGGGTGTTGAAGTTAGAATTCTGTCTGCAGGAAGCTCGTTCTCAAACGCGGAAGCTTCAAAGGGTAAATTAAGCCCTTTCTCTTCAATATTGTCATTTAAAATCTTCAGTGTCCTTGTTGTTTACCGTGAATATCGCTATATTGACAAATTGTATATACTAAGCTGTTAAAACAGTAATAATTGTTATTGTTCATTAATGGCAACAAAAATATTAATTTATATGAAGTGTTTTTTGTTTATTAATAGACAATAATGATGGGTCAGTTTTTTATTAGCTTTAGTACGTGTTTTGTTTCATGGTGGAGATATCCAGAATTGCGTTTGTCCCTTATCAAACGTGATTTTAGTAAAAGTGAGAGGTGTTTGGTTATTGTTAGGCAAAATTGATTTTGCCTTCATTCTAATAAAAGCTATAAAAAGTAGTTTTTGCATTGGATTGAAAAATTTAGATTAAGTTTTATATCAAACATACTTTCAAAATGACTTCAGTTCAAACTCAACCGTAATCAAATCAATTTTATAAAATCAATTTCATTCAAAATGTCGTTTATCAAACATTCATACTTACCATACACAACTCATTATGTGTACTAGTCAAATCACATGTTTTTGTGCACAACAGATGGAAGAGCGACAGGACAAAGCTATTAAAGAACTTGGAGAACTATTAGCAGCAAAACAACAAAGCGGAGTTGTGGCTGCAAAAAAGGAAATTAGTTTCTGGGAATCCTCTGGATTCAAAATCATAGTCTCCTTGTCCATGCTGATTTTGGTGGTGTTTTCAAGGCGGTGAACCATTCCGGTATACAATAATTCTTGTGTATAGAGGTAACCAAATACCTTCAAGTTTATTCAAGGAGTCTAGAGAAGTGGTAAAAGTCATTTTTGAACTTTTTGAGATAATGTAGCTATAGCCAGCATTAGGATCACATGGATTTTTTGTTGTGTTATGCAAAAGTTACAGTGCAATATCTGTGCTCATATAGTTAAAGCCGGTTTATTGCATTACTGTTGCTACGAGTGAGAGAACTTGTATTAGCTGAGGTTAATTTGTGGATTTCTCCACAACACAATGATACATATCTTTTCAGATTATATTTGGATGGAGGAAAAGGAGAAGGAGGAGAGAAGGATAGCTTTGGGAAGATTAGCTTTTGAGCTTGTTTGGAAAAGTATTTTTTCTGTGAAAAAAGTTTCAAACACATTTACCATTAAGGACCCTGGGGCTAGAATTTTGTGTGGACCCATTTCACACTCATTTTATGCACAATCATGAAAAGCATCCAGGTAAAAAGGCCGGTTGTGCAAGTCCCCAAAAAAAGGCTTGTTGTGTCTATTTTAAAAAGTATAAGAGCCTATTTATTTTAGATTTTGCAAAAGTAAAATCATGTTTCAAAAATCACGTTGGGGGAAAGCTTAGCTCCTCTTGTATAGCTTTCAAAATAATTGCATTTCACATTTGAGTTAAAAATAATCTCAACCAAACATACATTAAGTAACTAAAGCAAAATAAAATAATCATTTAGGAGTGTCAATACCAACAACACTAAGTATCCTCATCATGCAGTCTCTTCACTCTCCTCTACTTTCTTTCTGCACCTATACACCTATACACAGCTTGTAATATTACATTCACGGTTTTAAAATGAGACTGCAATTGAGGTCGCAACGCTGTGGATTTGGTAGTCTCCACAATCATATCGCGGCTGCAATTGTAGCTGCATCAGCCGTATTTTTCCATAATTATCTGCAATAATGGTAAATGCATTATAATTGCAACTGCGACCACAAGCGGAAAAGCAACCCCAATTTAAAACCTTGATTACAATAGAACTCTAAGGCAGAGCTATAGAGTATTGAGTTCCTCCTATGATTCATATGGAAATCTTGTCTCTCTATTGCCTCATACTGAGTCTTCCAGCGACCAATGATATCAGCAGAACCATGCAGCCAGTAAAAGGCATCGGATCAGCTGAATGCGAGGAATTTACATCAGGTGGAGGGCTTTGGGACCCAAAAACTGAATCTGGGGCAACCGAGCTGCAAAAGATGGTATTATACAAGACCATGATTAGTATAATAGTATCTTCAAGGCTAAATGGTACCAAATAATTCTTGTAGCAATGAAACCTTGCCATTTCACTTACCCGGATATGCCTGCTCCTGAAGATGATGTTGTTGGTGTTGAAGATGATGCAGAAGATGAAGGGTAAATGCAAGAACCCGAGCCTAGTCAAAAATTAAACAAGTTCTTTAAAAATGATCTTCAAATTTGTGAAGCATAATATAAAAAACGAAAATTCTTCATCTCACACTAGGTTTTTCCTATACCACTTTACACTAGTTAACAAAATATAACCCTTTAATCAGCTAATACACGTGAGTTTGTACATCATTAATTAGTGTAAAAAAAATGAAGTAGAAAAATGGAATGAGAAAATTGAAACTCTATAAAATTATGATATTAAATGATTAACATCTTACTTGGATTGGTGTTAACTAAGGTGGCAGACCCTCCAAAGTCACAGCTTGTTGGTGCAGGATTCTTTTGGTAGTAGCTGTTGAAGGCAAAAGAAGCATGGTTTTGTATGGAATTTGGATTGTAACAACTCCCACCCTGCTGAATTTGTGAACAATCTGCACTGCCCTTTCCACAAGCATAGTCCAGTGCTGATTGAAGAACAGTTTCTGTAACTCCAGTCTTTGCTACACACCAAGACTGCCCTGGAATGGCTGGTGTGTTAGTGTTTCCAGGAGGAGGCAGTGTGTCTCCTGATGGGGGTGGAAAAGAAGTCACAGGGTTTGTAGCTGGTTGTGCCCCTGGGACTGTAATGGGAGTTGTAACAGGATTGGTAACAGGTACTGGTGAATTGGCTGGATTTGTTGGGGTTAAGGGAATAGGTGGGGTAGAAGGAACTGTTACAGGCACTGCAGCTGGGTTGGTGGGGGAAACTGTGACAGGATTGGTGGAAGGAACTGTGATGATGGCTGGTGAATCTGGAGGTGTGATGACTGGTGTAGCTGATGTTGGATTTGTAGGGAAAACTGGGGTAGGTGAGTTGTTTGTGTCATCTAGAACTCTTCTGATATGGACTTCGCTTAAGCTTTCTCTTTGGGACAAAGGAAACATCTCTTCCTTTTCCCTTTTTTGCACTTTCTGTGCAAAATCTTCCATTTTGTGTACTTCTACATATACTGCAACTATTCTTTTTGTAACCTGATATCTTGCTTCAAGATATTTGGATACTGCATCACTAAATTGAGCTAATTCCATTAAACTGCTGATAACTGAGTTCTTGATTGTCATAACCACAGGAACATCTTTGCATGGAAGAATAGAAGCAGCAAGGGTGGCTCTTTCAATAAAAGACTGAACAAAGTGATCCCCCATGCTTGATTTCCCATCAATGCTATCTTCTATCATGATAAAAGAATTTATTTTCTTCATAAACCAAAGAATCTTAAGAAGATCATTTTCATATGATGCATTCAACTTCTCTAAGAATGACAGTGGAAATGCTACTGAGACTTTTACTTCCCTACTTATTTGAAGCTTGCTGAGAACTGAATGAATTGATTCCAGGGTAGATAGGAATAAAGGTATCTCATTTTGGCCTAAGCCCTCACTGCCACATCTAACAATGATGCTTCTAATGTCTACTTGTGGAAGAAAGCTTACTAGATGAGCATTTAGCCATGAAACTAAAGATGCTTTTGAAGTAATAAAGTTTTCAACTAGGCTTCTATTTAAGATGAAATCAACTGACACATTGGAGTTTATCAGAATGCTCAAAATCTTATGATCTGTTACAAAGAACCGGATCTGAGATTGGGAGATCTTGTTTTTCTGGAGTAATGTGGTCCCAGCAGATGTTGAAGATGCAGTGTTTCCTCTCTCAAGATAAGAAAAACCCACCAAACTACCTACAAAGAGTGAAAAAAAATAGGATTAGTGAAAAACTCCAAATTTGTTTTTTCCACATGAATTTGAGCTGGCTCCACTGATTTATACAAGTACAAAGTGGGGTAGTCCCAAAAAAACAAAAGACAACAAATTGAACATCACTTATAGGATCCAACATAATAACTGTTGCAGATTCAGAAACAAAACCAAATCAAGGAGAAACTGTTAAGTTGTGACTTTAACCGAGATTATTCATTAGAACAAAAATGATTACTCAGTGATACGAGTATCAGTTACTCACCAGAACAGCAGATTATGAGAAAAGAGAGGAACAAGAGGCACATAGAAGTTTCCTTGGCCATTTTAAAAAGATGCTATTGTAATGTCGAAGGCCTGGTTGGAATGTGGGTGTGATTCATAGAGCGGCATTGCTTTTAAAAACATGGCATAGATTTTGCATACGAGGAGAGAAAGTTGAAGGAAAGAAGGGGAAGATGAGAAAAAAAATAAAAAATGAGATGATTATTTAAAATGTGTTTGTTTTAGATTTTGCGAAATCATATCATGTTTTAAAATTATGTTAGTTACCCCTCTGTATAGCTTCCAAACTAATTTCCTTTTGAAAGTGTTATTTTCACATTTGTGACTTAAGTTAGGACAATCTCAACAAAAAACATTTTTTATTATAGAGAGTGAGATGAAAAAAAAAAAAATTGGTTCCACTTTTCTTTCCAAAGTGGAAGGAAACATTTTCCATGTGGGGCTCACAGAAAATTTTCTTCCTTTTTTTTAACACAACCAAACGAGGCAGAAAATATTATCAGAGATTGACACATCTGATCAAACTTTTTACTCACGTTTGTCATAATTTAGGTTCGATTCTCACATTTCTTCTATTTGTATGCGATATATAAATTTCATTACAAATATTCGTTGAGGTTGGTGATCTTCCTTAATCTTATAAATAAGCGTGTCGAATATAAACTTTTTGTAAAAATTTTCCTATTTTCCTCCATCTCCCTTTTTTTTTCCTTCATTTTCTTTCCATCCAATCCTAGCGATAAATATGAGGAGGAGTGTACAGAAGGGAAAAGTGTCGAAAGAAAACGACCAACTTGTAATGATAACGATACAGAAAAGATGTTACTTTGCAACGAAGGATGGTTGGAAATCTTTTGGTCTAATAACAGTATCACTGTACGAGGAACCAACATGCTTTTAAGTTTTATTGCTTCTTTATCTTTCCCAAAGCACTTAAGTGCAATGTCTAGCTGCCTATCTTCCCAAGTGACAAAATTTATCATGTGCATTTACAGATACTGGGACCCACATGCCCTGTTTCTCTGTTAGGCACACACACCACATCGTGTCTTTTGCTTAGTGTTAAAGAATTTTTATTTTAATTTAGATCATGCACATGATAAAACTATGTTGTACTGCAACCCTGATAAGCAAAGGTAATGGCTGGTCTATACAATTGGTTTGTGCGGATTCACAGACATAAGAAAAAGTTCTCTTGTATGTTTTATGAAAAAAAATATATATATTGATGTATTTTTTTTTGCACATAGATGTATTTAATCCGAACATTGATGTATATTTTTTATACATAGATGTATTTATTAATTCGTACATTGATATATTTGATTTTTATATCGATGTATGTTAAAATACATCAATATATGATTAAAATACATCGATGTACATGTTCAAAACGCGTTTCCGATGAAAATAATTGAATATATCGATATATTATTTAAGTACATCGATATACACTTGGGAACATTGATTTTCTGTTCGTTTTGAGCCGTTTTTGGCTCATAAATCATGATTAATGATTTTTATAACACTTTTTGGTTTTCTTTGGCTATAAAAACGAGTCTGGAACAAAGTTTTGGATACAACATCAAATAGAAAACATTCTGATTAAGTTTTGAGTTTTCCAAAACCTCTTCAAAGTTTCTCGTTTTGTTTTCTGAGCAGCAAAATGTGTGTGGGTGTTTGTTGGTGGTTCTTCTCTATGTAGGGAGAACCATATTTTCGGTGAGACTGTTTTATCCTGGGTACGATAAGACTGTACCCTGCTGCATATACCAGTCAGAGCCGCGAAACATCTTAATGAGAGCGACCTAATCCGCGACTCAGCCTATTGATCTTGTTGATCTTGTTCATGTTTACTATCTACAGCAACAAGTTCTTTTAAAGCAAGGTTGTGTATAAAATGACTAAATGAGAATTTATTTAATGTTGATTAAATATAAAGACCCTCTTTGAATAGCATAACTTCGAGCTTATCTTGTCAAAAAAAAAAAAAACTTAGAGCTTATTAAAGCTTCTCAACTTGTATAAGTGCTTTTATATGTATAAAAGTGCCTGTAAACTTAAATATATAACTTGTTAACTCAAAAAGTTATTTTTAGTTTATTTTATGAAGCCAATTTTTTAAACTTCTTAGAAAAGCCTTATGTAAAGTTCATGTTCAGCATGATCGGGAAGCTATTTTACACATTTAAAAATGCTTCTTTAAATAAATATGTATTCAAACATTAAATAACTTAATTCAAAAGGAGTTTATGTAATAAAAACTTTTTACATAAAACATTTTTAAATTAGTGCTTAAATAAACTATTTACTCAAATGAATGTATTGTAATTTTAATTTATTCAAATTATACAAAACTTCATTTTACGGAAGTCTTATCTTCCCTTACCTCACTCAGTCATGAATGATGAGCGGCTGTCTTATCTAACAACCACAAGTTCAAGGCAGCTGTTAAATAAATTCAGCTTTGGACAATTAGGCCAAGAATAATTATAACTTGAAAGACTGACCTTTGCAATGAACAAAAATTGATGACGTTTTTTAATTGCTAAAAAGTTAGTTTTGGCACCAGTTTACTCAAAATTAAAGGAAAATTTAACAAGTATAGGAGGGATGAATAACTGGCCAGGAAAGGAAATGGTTTTACTTTAATTCAAGGATGATATCAGACCATAAAAAGATTGGTGCAGCTTATAAAGTATCTTCCGAGGATCTAAAGTTGGGTGGATGGTGTTAAAAGCTTTATATCAAAAACAGTCATCTATCTTCCCTCAGCAAAAACCAATACTAATAGTAATAGATTGATATTTAACTAAAGTAAAAGAAAGTCATGGCTGAAATTAAAAGAAGTTATTACTTATTAGGCGTAGTATGCCTAAAATTTCTATTTTGTTTATTGGCAGTTTGTTTATTGGTCGTGCTCTGCAAGCCCCATAAGTAATAGTGCAAAATTACTTAGAAATGGCAAAGCCCGAAGATAAAATAACTACGCAATATCAGTGGGGACAACCCATGTGGAATAATATATCTATTCAGCCTCCCCTCCTTTCAAATCAAATCCCAAGTACTGTCTGACTAGGTCCCTAGCAGAAAGCAAAGCAAGGTAGAGTGATAGGGCTGATGCAGTGTGTGTGTCAAAAGGGTCCATTCTGAATTTCAGAACCACAAAACGGGACTACACTTATCAAAGCATGTTTGGTTGTATTTTGAACGCAATGAAAATAATATTTTCTAAAACAATTTTTTAGAAATTATGTGAGAAAATAATTTTATCTTTCTAAAATTAATTGTATAAATTTATATCATACAAACATTTTATAATAAAAATAATGTATTATTGTCAAAAAAATTAATGTAATAATTATTGATTGTTTTAGGCGGTAAAACTTGTGCAGACAAGATCTACACAAGTGTTTCTCGGTCAGAAGACAGTTCCTTGAGGGTATGGGTTTAAGCTATAATAAAATTGTTTGTTTTGTCTTCCAAAAAAAAATAGGAAGAAAGCATTGGAGTGCGTTTATTTTTTCCCTCTTTAATTAATTAATTAATTAAAGATATTAAAGCACTAAGAAGCTCCTTCCTCCCAAAAGAAAAGTCAAGAAAGAAAGTGTTAAGCTTTCTCTGGATAATGCAATAAAAAATACTCTCATATTAATGCGAGATTTGGCATAGAAAGCTTAGTGCACCGATCATATGAATCCCTACTGCTCAATAATGTAAACTCGTATATTTATAGTTTATATTCACCTTTTCTTTAAGGCCTAGTTTTCCGTTCCATTAAAAATTTCACCACTCCATATAGCTGCTGGGGACCCTTCAACAATCAAGATCAAACATTTAGTTTACCAGTGTCATGTGTTAACATTTTCAGAAGAAAACAATTCTCACATTTTAACTGCATTGTTGTATAAGTTACAGTAGCTGTTTTGAAGCCTAAGTTATATCACATTTCGATCTATACATTTACATTTTGAAACCTCTTTTCTTCATCTGATGTAAGCCTCACTTGCCGTGCTCAAAGATCAAGTCACTGAAGAAGGGATCAAAAATTGCTTCCTTAGCCGAATTATACTTGTCCAGACGTTTCTTCAAGGAGCGTAGATCTCTCTCATTCTTTGAAGTACGTTCCTGCAATAACATTACTTCATTATATACTGCCTTCTTTTTCCCAGAAAAAAGTCCAGCCATTCTGTTGACATTGTTCAATTAATGTGTGACTATCTTAGAAAAACAATGCTGTTCAGATCAAGAGTATTTACCAAATTAACATACCAAAGTGAACGTGCATAGTATATTTATTGTACCAAAAAAAAAAGCTCATGTCACATAAACCATACTGAAAACGAGCAAAGCACAGCGGCATAACATCAAAGTAGATAGAGCAAGACTCACAGAGAAATACCCAAAACTAAATTTTAATTCTACAAGAATCCAAATCCATATACGAAAATTAGCAAAACTAGCACATGGTTACTAAAAATAGAGAAAAGACGTACAAATGATTTCTTCATGAGGAGTATGTCTACAATGTAAAGCAACCACGAGACATTTGTTTTAGGAAAACTGCAAATTTGAAGAAGCAACAAAAAATTAGTGTCTGGGAAATAAAAAGCATCAAAGAACATAAGAACAACATTATCAAGACTAATATAATATCAGGAGTGTGTCGAATCTTACAATACCAAATCAAATTATCACACCGGCAGAATTATACTTGAATCATTTGAATGTCATGTAAAATGTTTTGGAACATAAAATCAAATTTCCATCTAGGTGGAATGCCAAAGGAGGGCTAATGGATTTATGGTCTTAAAGGAAGACATAAGAGGGAATTATCCTTAGAACTAACATGCATCTATTTTTAAACATACGACCAAAGTACCACAAAGAGGTCTTTCGCACACAATCACTCTTTTTAAGACCCATGTAAGCAAGAACCCACAAGATAAGCTTTAACTCTCTTTTCTCCTTCCTTGGTTTCTTTGGGGACAAATTGGAAAGTCACGCACTTCACTATAAAATTAAATACCTCTCAATCTGAACTCTTTCACACTCACATGGACATTCCACACACACACACAAATGTGACAGTTAGAAACAATTTCTCATTTTCAAAGTAGAGTGAAAATGGCTTTGATGAGTACAAACTACAAAGAAATTTCACAAGATATGTTACCTTCCTTCCCACCAATCTTCTGTTACCTCCTTCATCCTCCGATATGTTTCTGACTGCGTACGAATACAACATTTAACAATCATTCGTGCTATCAGATGGAACTAATGGAATAGAATTTAGGACTCTAATAAGGATTCTTTACCTGTTTGTCCCCTTTTGGACCTTTAAAGAGGTCAGGATCTGAGGAAAGATCAAAGTATAGTATTCTACCACCTGCGTGTATAGGGCATAGTTAATCATAGCAAGTGACAAATTCAAGATTCACTGACATATTAAAGGCAAAACTGCAAGTGTTCACCTGTGTTTATTCGTGACAGAGTAAAGTCAATAATAGACACTAACAATCCATAAGTTTTAACAAACATATTCTTGCCCTCAAGAGTGAACTGCAACATTACAGAATCACTTCGACTGACAAGTATATTTCCCCTGACCAATTGAATATTCATAATTCATAAATTAGTAATCATACAAATGCAATGAAGCATAAACAACATCACTCTATGATGACCCTACCAGTGAAGATCTCGATGTTCAAATTCATAGGCAGACTCAGCCACAGCAAGCCCGGCTGTAACCTGTATTTATGACAGAAATTAACCTTCTAAAATCAATCGTTCATCAACCTGAAAGCGAGTAAATACCCAATTTGGTTCCTAAAATTGTAGGGTCGTATCAACTTAGTCCCCGATATTATCAATATTCCAAAATGATCCTTGGAATTACAAAATGTTAATCAAGTTCGTCCCTCCATTTGGATCCATTAGCAAATGCATCCCTGATATTATGAACTTAGTTTCAAATGCATCCCTGACATTACCAACTTAATGTCATTGTAGAACCAACTTAATGTCATTGTAGTCCATGCAAACACCAACGAAGGGACAAATCTAATTAACTTTCTGCAATTCCAAGGATCATTTTGGAATATTGCTAATGTGAGGAACTAAGTTGATACGACCCTACAATTTTAGGGACCAGATTCGATATTTACTCACCTGAAAGCACTCCGCAAATGTAATCATAAAATGTAAAACACACCTGAACCAGTAAAGTCCTTGCCTCGTCAAAATTCAGGAGAACAAAACTTTCAAGATCCTTGCCACCGTGTTCTTGTAAAAAGACCACGTAACACTGAATGTAACTATATGTTAGTATATTGAAATTGAACGAACAAATATTCAACGGTTAAATGTAACTATTCTTGTTTGGGAGATATACTTCTCATCTATGGATTTCTCATTTGATGTAACATATATAGTAAATTAGTAACCAAAGAGTATATCCCCACTTATCTATTATTTCCAATCCATTTTTTTTACATGAAGTCTGTATCTGTGAAACACAACTAGCAAGTCTTTGTTTCATAGAAGAGACTAGTAGCTTCAAAACCCATCGTTCTATGTTTGAAGAAATATATCACTGTAAGTAACATTTTAAAATGTAAATTAGAAATAAACATAAGACCATCACCAAGTTAAAACAAGAAACCTGTTTCTCTGGGAACTCTTTTGGGTGATCATTTTCTGAACCATGCTTATCATCCCAATCTTCCCATGCTTGAATCAGTGTCACGTCATAAGGACCTTGGCATACTCTAAATCTATCACAGAAGACAGACCACAGATATATGAGATACTAGCACTTATCTGCAAAAGGAATAGAAATTTGTCCTTGGTGTGTGCCAGACATAATAAATTAATAATTACTTTAAGTTGGGCCTGGCAGCATGACCACGCCAATCGTCTGTGTTTATAATTTCTACCATGCCATGAAGGCCAAAAGTACAATCCCGAAGGTAGCAGACTTAAAATATACGGTTAAGTGGTAAGATTGGTAAAATAAAAAGCAAAAAAATAAAATAAAATAAAAGGTTTTAATCAAAACATTGTTCAATATTGAAAAATGTTTTTAAGCAGAACCTTGATACTAATAAAACCAGATGCTCACTCTATTGATTCTATGAATGTTCTGCATGAATTGTATGATTCTCTGCCATTTCCTCTCAATCGATTAAGAGTTTTGCAAAGAAGCACCTCCTCCAGCAATTCTTCTGATCTCTGTAGCATATACAGCCATATATATCATTAACACAACAATACTATTAATATATCCACGAATACAGCATCCCCACCAGATCAAAGAAGCACCTCCTCCAGCAATTAATTAATACTATGAATAATCTGACCATAGCAGGGCAAACATGGTTACATTTGAAAAATAACTCCTGGGAATGTTGAATTCTGATCTCAATCTCTAAAGTTTAGGGATCTGATTTATTAGTAATATTTTGCGGCTTACTTATTTAAGTTTTCTGTTTTTTTTGTTAAGTCAAAGTTTTAATAAGATTAGGAAGGCTGTTTCCTAAAGGATAAAACTTAGGTACAATTTCATATATACATTAGGTGTTGTTTTCCAATGGAAATAGGACACATGTAACAACTGTTACACATATTATGTTTTCATTGATGAACTATTACACATGTCCTATTCTCATTGAAAAATAGCACCTAATGTACCTATGTAATTGTACGTAAGTCTTGTCCTTTCCTAAAACCTATCTATCTTGATTTGTTTCCTTGATTTAGGAGATTTATTGCTGGAATTAAGGAGATTCGGTGGCAGACCTGTTGTCATGTTTTCTCCTATATATTCGGAAATTCCTCTGTTTTTTACAGTCAATTAAAATAGGAGAAATTCAGAGTTTGCTTCTCTGAAAAATAACATGGTATCACTGGCTATCTCTACCATATGACAAAATTCGTTCCATCCACCAGAATACTATCGAAAAACAGATCTCAATCCCTGTAGTCACCACTCCAAACAATCATGGAGTGGTATACAGCTCTCATCGTCCCTTGCAGGTTATAAACTGAATGGGCAAAAGTATCTCCAATGGTCTCAGCCTGTCATGATGTTCATATGCAGCAATGGCAAGGAGGACTACCTCACGGGAGATGCAGCAGCTTTGGCAAAACAGGATCCCAAACATAAAGGATGGAAGGCTGAAAACATGATCATGTCATGATTGATCAACACTATGACCATAGGGGAGAATTTGCTTCTCTATGAAACTGAAATAAATTGGGGATGCAGCAAAGGAGGCACATTCAGTCAATGAAAATACAGTGGAGCTTTTTGAAATTGAGGTGTTCTCCACGACTTACATCAAGGTGATCGCAAAGGCACTCTATTTTAATATCCTAATTCAATATTGGCAGCAATTGAATATCTATGAGACACATAACTGAATACAAAAAGATAATTGAAAAGAGGATCTACAAATTCCTACATGGTCTAAACAAGAACCTTGATTAAGTTCAGGGCATAATTCTGGGAACTAAACCTCTTCCATTACTTCGAGAAGTCTTCCCTAAAGTATATCGTGAGGAGAGTTGAAAGAAGCTGATGATGTCCCCAACCTGATCCTGAAAATTCAGTCCTTGTCACATGTTGTCGTCAATATCAAGTTCAAGACAATCGGCAAAAGACACAAGGGAGACCTTGGTCGACACACTAAAGACATTTGTTGGAAGATACATGGCAAAACAACAAACTGGAAACCTAAACAACCATCAGAAAGCAGAGGATGCATGACCAATAGTGAGGAAAAATCAGTAACCCAAACCACACTTCTCAGTTTTTCAGCAAGGAGTAAATGGAGTTTCTTCAGAAAATGTTCAACCATCAAACAATATCCCTAGTTACTACGCAGGATACTCGAGGAACTGGTTTTGATGCTCAAACAGGTAATTTTCCCATGGCTATGAACACTCAAGTACAGAAACACAACTCCCCCTCATGGTTCAAATTGCTGATGTATCTTTATCCAAAGTGTCAGGAATAGGATCAGTAAATATCACTGACAATTTGACCTTAAGTTCAGTTCCCTTAATATGCAATTAAACCTGCAATTTGCTGTCCATTAGCAAAGTTGCCAAGGATCTGAATTGGGTCACTAATTTCTTCTCAAATGTTGTGAATTTCAGGATTTGAAATTGAGGAAGATGATTAGCAATGCTAAGGCATGTCAGAGCTGTATATCCTTAACGGTTCTAACAAGCTTGAAGAACAAGCTCAGGTTGCAAGTTATGCTTCATGCTAGTTTTCTCAGCTTCATGTAATAACAATAGTGCAGTCCTTTTACGGCACTATAGATTAGGTCATCCCAATTTCCAATACCTAAAAAGAATGTTCACATCATTATCCAATAATGTCAGCCCAGAGATTTTTCAATGTGACGTGTCTCAACTATCCAAACATTCAAGAAACAATTTTCCAACACAAAAGTATAAAACCTCTCACTCTTTAGCAATGATCGATAGTGATGTATAAAGCCAACAACATCCCTAGAGCTCGATGGTTTATTACATTTGTTGATAGACACACTTGAATAACTTGGGTACACTTCATAAAAGAAAAATCAGAGGCACACACTATTTTTGAAGAAATTCCAACAAAATGAGCCAAGGAAATTCCTGACTAAAATAAGGGTATTCAGATAAACAAGTGCTAAGGATTATTTTAATTCTATATGTTGGAAAGCCACCTTAATTGCGGTCTGCCCCTAGCCGTCTTAATTGCGGCAACTTTGGGCTGCCTTCATTGTAGCCTTCAGTACCTTCATTGTGCTGGGTGTGAGGGGTGTATTTAGTCCCACATCACCTAGAGATATGGCCTAAGTGTGCTTATAAGGCTTAGACAACCCTCACCTTACAAGTCGGTTTTGTGGGGTTGAGTTAGGCCCAAACCCAAATTCTAAGAAGTCATCTCAGATTTGGGCCTAATTCAACCCCTAAAGTTAGTTCAAGAGATGAGGATTGCCAAAGCTTTATAAGCTCTAATGAGGCTTTATCTTTAATCAATGTGAGACTTGGATTTTTTCTCAATACACCCCCTCACACCCAACACTATTGGGCTTGATGCGTGGATAATATGGTGGGTGGCCCTTTAATGGATCTAGGATAAGCTCTGATACCATCTTAGATTTTGGGTTTGGGCCTAACACTATACTTGGGGAATATCATACGAGTTAGAGCATTGTGCATCCAAGTTCATGTGTTGACGCCCTTAGACAGAACAGAGTGGTAAAAAAGAAAAATAGACACCTAAAGTGGTGAGATCCATTATGTTCACTACCAATGTTCCCAAGCATTTTTTGGGGCGAGGCAATTCTCGCTAGAACATATCTCATTAATCAAATGCCTCAAGAGTCCTAAAGTTCCAAAAATCTTGCAAACCTCTTCTTCTCTCCGATCTAAATACTTGTATCATCTCAACTTACCTTTAATAATAATATTTGGGTGTCAAGCATTGTTCATATACACCAACAACACTGAAGCAAACTTGACCCAAAAACTTTCAAATATTTTTTTCTTCGGCTATTCTCCCACTCAAAAGGGTACAATTGTTACTCTCCTAAGACTAAAAATTTTTACACTTCTATAGATGTCACCTTCTTTGAAAACCAGCCATATTACCCATAAACTTCCAATCAGGGGGTAACTCAATCACATATGAATGCAGTTTTTGGCAAGATTACTCAATCCAACATGAACTTGAGCCCTTGTAGCAAAGCTCAATACTGTTTAGGTTTAACTATCTTTAGCAACAAATCAAAATTGGCCCCTTCACCACTTAGATGTGAAGAATGCATTTCTTAATGATGACTTGGAAGAAGTGTACACGGACGTTCCACCGGGCTTTGAGATAGAATGCAATATAAACAAAGTCTACAAACTTCAAAAATCCTTGTACAGTCTAAAGCAATCTCCAAGGGCATGGTTTGACAGGTTCACTAAGGCAAATAAGAAGCATGAGTATACACAAGGACAAGTTGGTCATACTTTGTTGACAAAATTTTCACCAGGTGGAGAGATGGTTATTGTGATAGGGGATTGTGAAGAGGAATTGGACAGCTTAAAAAGAGTACATGCTAAGAATTTGAAATCAAGGATTGAAGATGATTCCAGGTAAATTAATGTATTAAAGAGGGGCAAATAAGGGGACTGAAATATTCTCATATGCTAATTGGGTAGTGATAGGAATCTTCCGAGGAATGAGTCAGATGCTGTTGTAGGAGGAAGATTTGGGAAAGTTTATGTAAAAAAAAAAAAAAATGGGGTGGCAGTTACTGTTGGGGTAACTGATTCTGCTTAGGTGGCAAAATATTGTAATTGGTGGTGGGACCTCTGGCAGTTATGCAGAGGTTGTATTAGGGAGTTTTAATAGGGGGTTAATGGGTAGTTTTGGGCAGGCTGGTATTGGGATTGGAATTGGGGAGGTTAGGCACTCTCTAACTGCCTAAGACATTGTATCTTTCTCTTTTATTTTTGTTGTAATGTAACTAGCAGATTCTAAGAGATCCTCAGTTATTTTGCATCAATAATACAAACTGTTTCTATCCAATTGTGTCAGTTTCTATCAATTGGTATCAAAGCTCTGGAACCGGAGCTTGAACTGATGATGACACGCGCAGCCATGGATACCAGAATCGAAAACTTAGAACGAGAATTGCAGGAATTGAAAGTGCAGGGACAAACACAAATGGAAGAGCTCCGGCAATTGTTGACGCAGAGAACACGGCGTCGTAGGGGCAGAACACGTACGCGAGACAGGGACGTGGCTGAGGAATTGAGTCGTTCTCGCTCGAGGACTCACACGCTGTCGCGATGGGGTGATGGAAGTTGGAGTCGTCCTCGAAAGCACAGATCGGGTGGCAGAAAAATTGAAATTCCTGTGTTCAATGGGAAAGAAGCCTATGGTTGTTTGGTACGGGTGGAGAGGTATTTTCGAATCCACGAACTTCGTGAGGGGGAGAAACTGGATGCTGTGGTGATTGCCTTGGAGGGAAGGGCATTGAATTGGTACCAATGGTGGGAAGAGCAAGTAATAGATTTGAGTTGGGAAGAATTCAAGAAGGCAATTATTTGACAGTTCCAACCCGGGTTAGTGCAGAATCCAATGGGACCCTTACTCAGTATAAGACAAACAGGGACGGTGATGGAGTATAGAGAGCGATTTGAAATGTTAATTGCTCCACTGAAACATGACGAAAGAGGAATGTTGGAAAGCATTTTTATAAATGGACTGAGGGATGAAATTCAGGCTGAATTAAGGTTACATGATTCAAGATCCTTGGAGGAATTGATGGATAGGGCGCTGCTCATTGAGGACAAAAATGTGGCATCCAACAAAGGGAAAAGCATCTTGAAAGACTCAGGGGATTGGGGAGATAAGGGGGGAAAATGGAAATCTGGTGCTGGTAGCAATTCAACAGATGTGGGGCGGAGTAAAACATATATAACAAGACCAAATTCTTCCATTACAGGCCCAAGTGCTGCTGGAAATACAAATGAACCCAAACCCAATTCTGGGGGAGGGGGAGAGAGGAGACCGGGTCAAAACAGAAGGTTGAGTCAGGAGGAATTAAGAGAATTAAGCAGGAAGGGGTTATGTTTTAAATGTGGGGAAAGATGGGGGCCTGAACATGTTTGCAAACTAAAGCATTTCAACTTGGTGCTAATAGAAGAAGATGAAGCCGAAGAACAGGAAGAACAAAAGGAGGAAAAATGGGAGTTGGAAGCCAAAACTCTTCAAATTTCTTTAAGAAGTATTGAAGGATTAACTTCTAATCGCTCCTTCAAGGTTTGGGGAGAGATAAACCAAAGACCAATACTGATTTTGGTGGATTCTGGGGCTTCTAGCAATTTTATTTCTTACAAATTGGTTAAGGAACTCAGGCTGGAGTTATCTGAAACTCCAGAGTACACGGTGGAAGTAGGGACTGGAGAAAAGGTGTGCCATAAAGGCATTTGCAAGGGAGTGAAATTGCAAATGCAAGGAGCAGAAATTGTGCAGAATTTCTTTTTCATGACCTTGGGAGGCATTGAGTTGGTGTTGGGCATGGATTGGTTGGCAAGTCTTGGCGACATCAAGGCCAATTTCAGACACCTTATCATCAAATGGAGAGAAGGCGAACAGAAGTGCACCATTAGGGGAGACCCCTCTTTATGCAAACATCAAACTTCTTGGAAGACCATGATCAAATCCTTGCAAGAGGTAGGAGAAGGGTATGTGTTGCACTATCAAAATATAACAGCAGATGACCACCAAGGAGGACAACCTGAGAACATTGCAGTGGCAGAAATTTTAGAAGAATTCCAAGATGTATTTCAGGAACCCGATGGATTGCCTCCTAAAAGAGAACAAGATCATGCCATTATACTCAAGGAAGGAGCCCCCATTCCAAACATAAGACCCTACAGGTATCCTTACTATCAAAAGAATGAGATAGAGAAATTTGTAAATGAAATGTTGCATGTTGGGATCATAAGGTCAAGTATTAGCCCATTTTATAGTCCTGTGATTCTAGTGAAAAAAAAAAAAGATGGAGGGTGGAGGTTTTGTATAGATTACAGAGCCTTAAACAAACAGACCATCCCTGATAAGTTCCCTATTCCCATTATTGATGAATTACTTGATGAGTTAGGGGCTGCCATAATTTTTTCTAAGTTGGATTTGAAATCTGGATACCACCAGATTAGGATGAGAGAAGAAGACATTCCTAAGACAGCCTTCAGAACTCATGAAGGACACTATGAGTACCTTGTTATGCCCTTTGGGCTAACTAATGCCCCATCTACCTTTCAAGCCCTCATGAACCGAATACTTAAACCTTTTTTGAGGAAGTTTGTTCTGGTGTTTTTTGATGACATTTTAATTTACAGTAAGGATGAGGTCTCCCACAAACAGCACCTTCAAACACTCCTACAAATTCTTAGAGAAAACCATTTGTGTGCCAACAAAAAGAAATGCTCTTTTGCTCAACCACAGTTGGAATATTTGGGACATTTAATATCTAAAGAAGGGGTGGCAGCCGACCCTACAAAGATCAATGCCATGTTGAATTGGCCTATTCCAAAGGATGTGAAAGGTTTGAGAGGATTTCTAGGGTTGACCGGGTATTACAGAAGATTTGTGAGGAATTATGGCAAGACAGCTTGGCCTCTCACTCAATTATTAAAGAAAGACAATTTTGTTTGGGGAGAAGAAGCACAAGAAGCTTTTGAGCAACTAAAAACAGCAATGACTTCATTACCAGTGCTGGTGGTTCCTGACTTTGAACAGCCATTTGTATTAGAAACTGATGCATCTGGCAAAGGAATAGGTGTTGTATTGATGCAAGGAGGCCGACATGTGGCTTACATGAGCCAAACTCTCTCTTCAAGGGCCCAGAACAAATCTGTCTATGAAAGAGAGTTGATGGCAATTGTTTTGGCTATTCAAAAATGGAGACATTACTTATTGGGAAGGCATTTCACAGTGTTGACTGATCAGAAAAGCTTGAGATTTTTGGCTGACCAACGGATCATGGGTGAAGAACAACAGAAATGGGTTTCCAAGTTGTTGGGGTATGATTTTGACATCAAATACAAGCCGGGACGTGAGAATAGGGTGGCTGATGCCCTATCAAGGAAGCTTCAATATTCGGCTTTGTCTACAGTTCACATTCAAGGATGGGAAGGGTTGGATGAAGAAGTGCAAGAGGATCCTAAACTCAAGAAAATTGTGCAGGATATAGTGAGCCAGGCAGCAGAACATAGGGGTTATCACATGAAGCAGGGCAGACTTTATTATAAAGATAGATTGGTAATTCCCAAAAATTCTCTTAGAATACCTACCATTTTGAAGGAATTTCATGATAGTGCAATGGGAGGACACTCTGGTTTCTTTCAAACATACAAGAGAGTGGCAGCAGTTGTATTTTGGGAGGGAATGAAGAGCAATATTCAGCAGTATGTACAAACTTGTGAAGTGTGTCAAAGGAACAAATACCAAGCTCTAACTCCTGGGGGGGGGTTGTTACAGCCACTTCCTATACCCACCCAAGTTTGGAATGATATCTCGATGGACTTCATTGATGGATTACCCAAAGCCATGGGTGTAGATACTATCTTTGTGGTGGTTGATAGACTCTCAAAATATGCCCATTTCATACTGGTGGCTCACCCATATTCGGCTAAAGACATTGCTGATGTTTTTCTCAAGGATGTGGTCAAATTACATGGATTTCCTCAGTCCATTGTATCTGATCGTGATAGGGTCTTCATCAGTTCATTTTGGACTGAGTTATTCAAACTGGCAGGTACTAAATTGAAATTTAGTTCGCATATCACCCTCAAACTGATGGGCAAACTGAGGTGGTGAATAGGTGTTTGGAAACCTATCTTAGATGCTTAACAGGGACTAAACCAAAGCAGTGGCCTAGGTGGTTGAGTTGGGCCGAATATTGGTATAACACCAATTACCATTCAGCAATTAAAATGACCAGATTTGAAGCATTGTATGGGAGGAAACCTCCGGTGATCATTCTAGGAGATGCAAGAGAAACATCAGTTGATGAAGTTCAGCAACTCACTGCTGAAAGAAACCAATTTATTGATGAACTGAAGGAACACTTGACTAAAGCTCAGAATCAGATGAAACAACAAGCAGATCAACATAGGAGAGAAGTTGAATATCAGGTGGGACAGTAGGTGTTTTTGAAGATACAGCCTTACAAATTGAAGCAATTGGCCAAGAGAATTAACCAGAAACTCAGTCCAAAGTACTACGGCCCTTATGAGATATTAGAGAAAATTGGCGCAACTGCTTACAAGCTGAAATTGCTTGAAGACAATAAGGTGCATCCGGTATTCCATGCTTCACTTTTGAAGAAAGTTGTTTCTGCTGAAGTCACAGTCCAGCCTCTACCATCCTTTTTGGCTGAGGATTGGGAATTGCCAGTTCAACCAGAAGAAGCCTTAGCTGTAAGGCAAAATGAGCAGGGGCAGTTGGAGCTATTGGTAAAGTGGGAACAGTTGCCCAACTGTGAAAACTCATGGGAAATTTGGGATGAACTGCAAGAAACATTCCCATCTTTCCACCTTGGGGACAAGGTGAGTTTTGAAGGGGGGTATTGATAGGAATCTTCCAAGGAATGAGTCAGATGCTGTTGTAGGAGGAAGATTTGGGAAAGTTTATGTAAAAAAAAAAAAGAAAAATGGGGTGGCAGTTAAGAAAAATGGGGTGGCAGTTACTGTTGGGGTAACTGATTCTGCTTAGGTGGCAGAATATTGTAATTGGTGGTGGGACCTCTGGTAGTTATGCAGAGGTTGTATTAGGGAGTTTTAATAGGGGGTTAATGGGTAGTTTTGGGCAGGCTGGTATTGGGATTGAATTGGGGAGGTTAAGCACTCTCTAACTGCCTAAGACATTGTATCTTTCTCTTTTATTTTTGTTGTAATGTAACTAGCAGATTCTGAGAGATCCTCAGTTATTTTGCATCAATAATACAAACTGTTTCTATCCAATTGTGTTAGTTTCTATCAGGTAGGCATCTAAGACCACAAATCAACTATTGGGTACTGCAACTATGCATGGGGAAACTTGGTAACATGGCACAACAAAAAGCAATCAGTTGCCACCAGAAGCAATTCAAGGCAAAGTGTAGGGCCTTAGATATGAGTATATGTGAAGGATTATTACTAGAAAGGTCACTTCAAGAATTAAGGATCTTAACCACAAAACCAATGAAAGTGTTTTATGATAACTTGGCTGCAATCAATATTGCAAAAAATCTTATTCATCATGGCAGAACTAAGCACGTGAAGCTAGATAGTTAATTTATAAAGGAAAAAGTGGAATCAGTAATTATGAACCTGATCTATACGCCTACTCATCTCCCAGTGGCAGATATCCACACAAAAGCTATTTCTAGAATCAAGTTTGAAGGTTTGAAGTCCAAGCTGGAAATGTACAATATTTATTCACCAGTTTGAGGGGGGAGTGTTGAATTCTGATCTCAATTCTTAAAGTTTAGGGATCGGATTTATTAGTAATTATTTGAAGCTTCCTTATTTAAGTTTTTTGTTTCATTTTTCTGTTAGGTCAAAGTTTTAATGAAGTGATTACGAAGGATATTTCCCAAAATCTCTCTAGCCTGATTTATTTCCAATATTTAGGAGATTAATTACTTGAATTAAGGAGATTCAGTGGCAGACCTTGTCATGTTTTCTCCTATACATTCCTCTGCTTTTTACAATCAACTGGAATAAGGAAAATTCGAAGTTTTCCTCTCTGAAAAACAACAGGGAACAACCATATAAAAGTGGTGATTACCTTTTGAACTTCTCCATTCACTCTTAAGTCCCCATCAAATGGAACTATTTTGCAGACATAATTGCCAACCTTGAAAGCTTCTCCATATGTTCCTTCACCAACTTTCACAACAGTTTCTGAATCACTATAAAAAGAAAATTTGTGTCCCTATCAACATGAAGATAATCATACTTAAAGAAATCCCATAGGATGGAAGTCAAATTGCCAGTGCTGCATTATTCATTATAAGTTATAACAAAGGTACTTATTAATTAAAATGACTGGAGTAGTATTTGTATACTAGATGGCAGAGAAAATGTCGTCGAACTAATAATAACAATACCTAGCAATCTAGCACCAAAAAAGCCTTCATTTTAACACACAACTATGGAAGTGGGTTGCATAGGAAATAGAAGTTATGCCTCTCAAACAACAAACTATGGTAAATATGGATGCATTGAGAAATTAAACTCACTTCAAAATCCACAAGCACACACTAATGCTAACCTTTTTTTTATTATCAAACTCATGCTAACCTTTGTCACCCATAAACTAAGATATGGTACAAGAAAATAAGGAACAAACCAATACCTAGAGAATATATCTTGCAACATTGAAGGTGCAGACTGTCCACAAATCGCTAACAAAGCAGAAAATGGACTGATATGGTTACCATCTACTGAAGATGAAGTTGACGCCAGAGACAGTTTGTTAACAGCATCTTCAATATGTTCACAGTCTCCATCATTTTGAGCTAACTGCATCTTATCATTTATTTGCAAATTGATGTCACCCTCAAAAGGACTTTCATCAATAAAACCTCTATTGTCTCTAGTATTGATGTTATCCAATTGTGAATTGTTTACCCCAGTTCTTTCCAATGTTCTCAAGTTTGAAGAATTGAAATTGACATCATGAATAGTTTCCAAACGCGTGGCCGGAGTATCTAGTATCTTAGATAGTGTGCTAGAGGGTCCGCAGCTAGGGTTTAATTTTCTGGAGTGTAACCATTTTTCTAATCTGGAGCATACAGCTGGTATTGGGGCCCCTTCCATCATATCCCCTATGGTCCATGTGCCAACTTTCTTCGGCGAGGGGCTCTCCTCTAACAACTCAAAAGCATCAACCTCTTGAAAGTATGATCTCTCCTTATCAAAATTTGGAGGTTGCACAAACTTTCCCTATGCATACCAATACCAAACAGAAAAATGACAAACTAACAGTTTAAGTCTACTAGAATAACATTAATTTAGATATCATCCGATGTTAGTGTTCAAAATTACAAGAAATCCATAATCCCATGTTATTGGGTACATGCAGAATATAAAGTTAATTTTACAAAGATTTTCAAGCAAAATGTAAGACATGGGGCAACAGAAACATACTTTGGGAATGGCAGGTTTCCCTTTTCTTTTGTCCTGGTTTAACTTCGGTTGGTAAACCATACAAGCACCAACGGCTATACTTGTTCTCCCTCTGTTAAGAATTAATTGAAAATTAGATTGAAAACACAATTAGGGCCTGTTTTCTTTCTTTCCAGTTTTCATTAATAATTGCAAATGTTTTCATTGTTTCTTGTACAAATCTTTGAAAACAGGAAACACAGAGAAAACAATGTGGCATTTTTGCAATTATTAATTGTTGAAAATATGTTTAGGATCTTTGTATTTATTGTATAGGCATATCATATCATGTAAATAGGAATAAAATCTCCTATATTAATTTTGTAATTATTTCATTAAGCCTACATAAAAGAGACTCCGCTGTGTAGTTTAGACATACGGTTTCAACATCATATACCTCTGTTTTCTCTATTTCAACATGGTATCTAAAGCCAGACAGAGGTAACCCTAAAACAGCGCATACCCGGTGGACCCACGGTCCTCCAGTGAGAATTTTTTTTTTCGGCAAACCGTGTTCCTACTCCGGTTTACCCCTTTTTCACTGCCATGACCTCATTCCGGCACCTTTTCCGGTCATTTTTACTCTCTGCCGCTGCCAGCCGCCACCTTTTCGGGCGACCTTTCGGCCGAGCACCCCACCATCAGCACCGGACCACCCTGCGCGGCCCACGGCCCGACACCCAGCCTCAAAAACTCTCTCACGCGCTCTCACGCGCGTCGCAAAGCATCAGCGCCGCAACACCTTTCGCCGGCGCGTGGAGGCGCCGTTCCGGTGGGACTTTCCGACGCGGTGGTCGACTCTCTCCTGCGATTCCAACGCCACCCCTCTCACCCCGATCCGAGCACGTTTGCTTGTGGCGCAGTGTGCGCAAGCCGTTACGGGAATTTTCCAGGTATCGTGTTGTCGTTTTTTGGACCTTTTGTTACTGATCTATGGCCTCCTCTAGTTCCACAGATCCTCCTAAGACCGTGGATCCTCCTCAGGCCTCTCCGGTTAATTATGAAGATTTTCTCCAGTGGTTTGAGGATCCCCAGACCTTCGGATCTACTGCTTTGGTTTCACACACTGGTAATTCATATGCTTGCATGTCTCAATCACCCTCACTTGGTCTTTGCGTTCTTGATTCTGGTACGTCTGACCATATCTTTGGTAATAAGGCTCTTTCTCCTCTCTTTCTACATCTGACTATTTACCTGTTGTCACTTTGGTTAATGGTTCCCAATCTCAATCCCAAAGAATCGGAACTACCCATCCACTCCCTTCCCTGTCAGTTGATTCTGTCCTTTATGTCCCCGATTGTCCTTTTAATTTACTCTCTGTTAGTCATTTAACTCGTTCTCATGATTGTTTGATTAGCTTCACTAAAGACACTGTTATCCTGCAGGACCGGAGTTCGGGACGGACGATTGGCGCCGGATGTGAGTCTCATGGCCTTTACCAGCTCTCCACCCCGTCCCGGGTTTGCTCAGCCATAGATTCCCCTCTTACCATACATGCTCAGTTGGGTCATCCCGATCTCCCCAAACTCCAGAAATTGGAGCCAAGTCTGTCTAAATTATCTAGTTTGCATTCTAAGTCATATCAACTAGGGAAACACACTCGTAATCAGTTTCCGGATCGAGTCAATAAACAGGCTTCATCCCCTTTTGCTTTAGTTCACTCAGATGTATAGTGTCCTTCTCGTACCATTTCTACTTATGGGTCCAGATACTTTGTCACTTTTATTAATGATTGTTCACGGTGTACGTGGTTATTTTTAATGAAAAACAGGTCTGAAGTGTTTTCAATTTTTCAGCAGTTTTATCAAGAAATTAAAACTCAGTTTGGTGTCTCCATTCGCTCTTCACGTAGTGATAATGCCCAAGAATATTTGTCCCAAAAATTTCAAACTTTTATGGCTTCTAATGGCATTCTTCACCAAACGTCTTGTGCCCATACACCTGAACAAAATGGGGTTGCCGAAAGCAAAAATCGGCACCTCATTGAAACCACTTGGACCCTTCTCTTTCATGGCAATGTTCCACATCGGTTTTGGGGGGATGCTGTTCTAACAGCTTGATGACCAAGTACCTCACTCTGTCCTTTTTCCCCATATCCCTCTTCATTCACTTCCGCCACGAGTCTTCAGGTCCACATGTTTTGTCCACAATCTCTCTCCCGGACTTGACAAACTCTCGGCTCGCTCACTCAAGTGTGTCTTCCTTGGTTATCATCAGTCCCAAAAAGGCTATCGTTGCTTTTCTCCTACTCTTCGACGCTACCTCATATCGGCCAATGTTACCTTCTTCGAGTCTGTCCATTACTTTGAGTCAACTCACTCGCCTCCTGAGCCGCTTTCTAGAGTCACCCATGTTCCTTCTGCTATTGTTCCTCTCGAGTCTGCTATTATCCCTCTCGAGAAAGTTCCACCAGAGACTCCGCCTGTGGATCCCCCACCTATTCGGCCATTCCAAACATACCACCGCCGCCCACCACCCTCCTTGGTGAACATCAATGCCGCTACTCCTCCTGTTGAGGCCATGGACTCTTCCTCGGCACTACTTCCGTTACCGGATCCGGCCCCGCCACCTGACACTGACCTTCCCATTACTTTCCGCAAAGGTATACGTTCTACTCGTAACCCATCTCCTCATTATATTGCTTTGAGTTATCATCGCCTTTCTCCTTTGCATTATGCTTATCTTTCTTCTTTGTCGTCTGTCTCTATTCCTAAATCTCTAGGTGATGCTTATCCCATCCTCGGTGGAGGCAAGCAATGATTGATGAGATGTGTGCTCTTCAAAGCAGTGGTACCTGGGAATGGTCCCTCTTCCTTTCTGGAAAGTCTTTGGTTGGTTGTCGATGGCTTTATAGGGTCAAAGTTCGTCCTGATGGTAAAATTGATCGGCTTAAGGCTCATTTGGTGGCTAAAGGCTACACACAGATATTTGGGCTTAATTATGGTGATACTTTCTCTCCAGTGGCCAAAATGGTCTCTGTTAGGCCCCTCCTCTCCATTGTTGCAATCCGACACTGGCCTCTTCATCAACTTGACATTAAGAATGCATTCCTACATGGTGATCTAAAGAGGAAGCGTATATGGAGCAACCACTTGGGTTTGTTGCTCAGGGGGAGTCCTCTACCATGGTTTGTCGCCTTCACAGGTCTCTTTATGGTCTCAAACAGTCTCCTCGGGCTTGGTTCAGCAGATTCAGCACTGTAGTGCAACAATTTGGTATGATTCGAAGCGAAACTAACCATTCTGTGTTCTTTCGTCATTCGGCCCAAGGAAGCATTTATATGATTGTTTATGTGGACGATATTGTTATAACTGGTAGTGTTTAGCAGGGCATACTACAGGTGAAACAACATCTCTCTCATCAGTTTTAGACCAAAGACCTTGGTAAACTCCAATATTTCTTGGGTATTGAGGTAGCTCAATCTAAGGATGGTCTAGTGATCTCACAAAGGAAATATGCTATGGACATTCTTGAAGAGACTGGATTATTGAATGCCAAACCAGTTGACACTGCTATGGATCTAAATGTTAAACTTTTACCCGATCAGGAGGAGCCACTTTCTAATCCAGGGAGATACAGGAGATTGGTTGGAAAATTGAACTACCTTACTGTCACCCGTCCAGACATTTCTTTTGCAGTCAGCGTGGTAAATCAATTCTTAAATTCTCCTTGTCAGGATCATTGGGATGCTGTGATACGGATCCTGAAATACATTAAAGGTACTCCAGGAAAAGGTCTCATTTATGAAGATAGAGGGCATGCTGAGATAGTTGGTTACTCAGATGCCGATTGGGCAGGTTCACCCATTGACAGGCGATCCACTTCTAGGTATTGTGTACTCATTGGAGGAAACCTGATATCCTGGAAAAGTAAGAAACAGAATGTAGTTGCAAGATCCAGTGCAGAAGCAGAATACAGGACTATAGCATTAGCGACTTGCAAACTCATTTGGTTGAAACACTTACTCAAAGAATTTAAGTTTGAAGAGACTATGCAAATGACGTTAATCTGTGATAATCAAGCTGCATTGCATATTGCCTCTAATCCAATTTTCCATGAGAGGACCAAACATATTGAGGTAGATTGCCATTTTATCAGAGAGAAGATCCAATCAGGGGACATCACCACTAGCTTCGTCAACTCCAATGATCAACTGGCATATACTTTCACCAAATCCCTGAGAGGTCCTCGGATTAGTTATCTATGTAACAAGCTCGGTGCATATGATTTATATGCTCCAGCTTGAGGGGGAGTCTTGAAAATATGTTTAGGAACTTTGTATTTATTGTATAGGAATATCATATCATGTAAATAGGAATAGAATCTCCTATATTAGTTTTGTAATTATTTTATTAAGCCTATATAAAAGAGACTTCGCTGTGCAGTTTAGACACACGATTTCAGCATCATAGGCCTCTGTTTTCTCTATTTCAACATTAATAAAAGGTTAAATTAATTTGTATATCCCAGAAGTGAACTACTTGAAAACTTTCAAATAGGTCCTTATACTTTAAAAGTTTGTAATTAGGTCTCTGAACACACAGAAAAATTGTAATTGGATCCCTCATACATTTTTTCCGTCAGGGTTTCGTTCAGTATCCGTTAAGTAATCATCCGCTCCTTGTTTGTGAGTCCATTAACTTTTTGGAAAAATTCAAATAGGTCCCTATACTTTTAGGAAAATTCAAATAGGTTCCTATATTTTGTGGAACCTTAACAAAACCATAACATAAAAATAAAGTGAATGAGAGATTCAATTACAAATTTTTTACATGTTCAGGGACCTAATTATAAACTTATAAAATATAAAGACCTATTTGAAAATTCACAAATAGTTCAGAACCTACGAATTAATTAAACCTTAATAAAAATGGGAAATGAAAACATCAAACTAAAAATAAAAACTAATGTTAAGGGGCCTTAATAATTTGAGAGTAACAAATAGAGCACAATACTTTAGATTTCATGAAGAGAATGTTCACAAATAGCTAAAGAAAAGGTCCAATAAAAGTAAAATTCAGAAAACACAATACTTTCAGAAAATGGAGAAGAAGAGCAAACCTGGTGGAAAGAGAACGATTCCAACTGACTCGCTTATTCGGGTCTGCTAAACTGACCCGACTCGGACGCGGGCGACTCGAATCAAAATGCTTTCTGAAAAAATCGAAAATGATAACAGTGTAAAAGAAATATAATCATTTTAAAAAAGGAACAGTAAAATGGTATGATGATAGAGTTACAAGTTAGCGTCTTTTTTATTGTAGCGAGGTTTTCTTCTTTGGTAAACGACGTCGATTTGTGGTTGTTGTTGTTGTTGGTTGTGGTGGTGATGTTGGGTTTCGGCGGCGACGATTTCTGACCATAGATCAAGGGAAGTGGCTCTCGCGCTTCCAGATCGTGAATTTGAAGAACCAGCACCTGATGCTTTGGAATTGGAACCCATGATGATGATGATGCTCTATGCTTCACTTCAATGTTCAATCAATCGCTTCCACCATTAATGGCAGAGACGCAGTTTTAAAAACGCTGCCTGGCGGGAAGGAACCTTTTGGAAAAACGTGCACTGCAAACCCCCAAAGGTCTCTCGACTATGTAGAAAAATTAATTAATATAAGTTTAATTTGTCTATACTTTCACGTTCTGATGTTTTTTTTTTATTTAATTGGTATACGTTTTTAATATAAAAAAATTTTATATCATCAAGGGAAATTTTTGGGAATAACCCAAAAAAAAATTATTCTCCTAAATGCCCCCTTTCCTTCATTATATACATAAATATCCCATTTTTTCTCCTTTCACTTTCCCCTCCCTCTATTCACGACTTCCCACTTTCTTCTTTTTACTTTTTTTTTTTTTATGTTGAGAAGTCGGGTTTGGTGGAACCGACTTCTCAATGGACAGTTAAAATTTTTTTTCATTTGATAGGTAGGAAGTCCGGTTCTCTAAACCCGACTTCCCATAGGAAATTTTTATTTTATTTTTTTTGAATTTTTTTAAAAAATACGAATTTTTTGGTTTTTTTTATTTTTTTGGATTTTTATTTAAATTTAATTGGTTTTGGAGTTTAAAAATGTGTGATTAATTTTTTAATTAACTAATAGTGTTGGATGTTAATTATATGATATCAATAATGGTTTTATGATTTCAATATTTAATTTTATGAAATTTTAACAAAATTTAAAGATTTTTAGGGTTTAAAAATGTGTGATTAAATTTTTTTTAATTAAGTAATTGTATTGGTTGTTAATTATATGATAACAGTAATCAATAATGCAATAATAAATATCAATTAAAATTTATAACAAGAAACTATTACAAAAACTTGTGAGAACGTTGCTAAAAATATTGCATATATAATTTATCATATAAACGTAAGAACGTTGCTAACTGTGTGCTCAAGTGTGCAGATTGATAAATCAAATATAAGTCTTTATAGTTTAATGACAGTAAGGACTGCACGAAGAGTCCAATGATATCAAAGGAAGTTATATAAGTCCAAAGCTTAAGCACGTCCAACATATCTCAATGAGCAACCATCTTACAAGATGAAGCTAAGTAGCTGAATAAGGAGAATACACCTTAAGAATATAGTAAATGTTCTGCGTCCAATATAAACATATTTTTATAATACACCTTAAAAAATGTTTACACTAACAATGGATTGATGGATACCAATTAAATCCTTTAAAAATATCAAATGAAATGAGGAAAAAAATGAATTTAATTGCTATGGACTATTAGTATAAAGATTTTTATACTATCAACCAATTAAAAATCATGGTATGAGTGAATTTAAATATAATTAAGATAAGAGTCAAACATTTTAACTTATATGAAAATTTATGATTTGTTGATGGTAGGTAAATTTTTGGGAATAACCCAAAAAAAAAATTATTCTCCTAAATACCCCCTTTCCTTTATTATATACATAAATACCCCCTTTTTTCTCCTTTCACTTTCCCCTCCCTCTATTCACGACTTCCCACTTTCTTCTTTTTACTTTTTTTTTTTTTTATGTTGAGAGGTCGGGTTTGGTGGAACCGACTTCTCAATGGACAGTTAAAATTTTTTTTCATTTGATAGGTAGGTCTAAACCCGACTTCCCATAGGAAATTTTTATTTTATTTTTTTTGAATTTTTTTAAAAAATACGAATTTTTTGGTTTTTTTTTATTTTTTTGGATTTTTATTTAAATTTAATTGGTTTTGGAGTTTAAAAATGTGTGATTAATTTTTTAATTAACTAATAGTGTTGGATGTTAATTATATGATATCAATAATGGTTTTATGATTTCAATATTTAATTTTATGAAATTTTAACAAATGAAAAAAAATTTTAATTGTTCATTGAGAAGTTGGTTCCACCAAACCCGACTTCTCAACATAAAAAAAAAATTAAAAAGAAGAAAGTGGGAAGTCGTGAATAGAGGGAGGGGAAAGTGAAAGGGAAAAAAAGGGAGTATTTATGTATATAATGAGAAAAAGGGGGTATTTAGGAGAATAATTTTTTTTTTGGGTTATTCCCAAAAATTTACCTACCATCAACAAATCATAAATTTTCATATAAGTTAAAATGTTTGACTCTTATCTTAATTATATTTAAATTCACTCATACCATGATTTTTAATTGGTTGATAGTATAAAAATCTTTATACTAATAGTCCATAGCAATTAAATTCATTTTTTTCCTCATTTCATTTGATATTTTTAAAGGATTTAATTGGTATCCATCAATCCATTGTTAGTGTAAACATTTTTTATATTAACAATCATCATAAATTATCATATGAGTAAAAATGTTTAACCCTTATCCTAATAGCAGATCATTCACATAATGATTTCTAATTGATTGATAATAAAAAAAAACTTTACCCGATGGATGCATAACAATTAAACTGGTTTTTAAATGAGCTAAAATTTGTTATACAAGAATTATAAAACTATTTTCAAATTAATTTTATGGAGACAATCACGTTAATGCATGGACGTATTTATATATGAGTTTAATTTTGATATATAATCGATGTAAAAAAATTTACACCGTCAAGTGCCAACTAATCAAAAAATTATCATATGTAACTTTTAATGTAGTTGTGATAAAAATAAAACATTTTTAATGATGTAGCAATTTATAATTGGTTAACAGTGTAAAAAAAAGTTTACCCTAAAAGTGCATACCAAATAAATTCTTCAAATATTTGCTTGTATATATATCAGCCGTTCATAAAAAAAAAAAAAAAAACAAGATATGTAAGGATGTAATTAGGCGGATTCGGATCAGATTTGAGGCATTTCAGCATCTGAACCAAACAAATTTGATCGATTCGGATCATTAGATTATCTGTTGATTTTTTATTCATTTTAAATTTAATTTCATAAGAAAAAGGATAGAGAATGAGAGGGGTAGGGAGAAAAAAAAAAAGAAAGGACGAGAAAGATGGAGAGGGAGGGTGGTTGACGCCGTGAAGGAGCCACGCATTGCAGCGGGGGAGGAGGAAGAGTGGCTCACGATCGCTGCAGTGGCAGTCGATCGCGCCGAAGGGGATGAAGAAGGACATTTGTGAGTTTTCTCACAATGGAGGGAGAAAGTAGAGGAACTGTAATGGCCCAGACTGCTTTCAGGATTGCCGACTGTCCCCACAAACCAACACGGGTCTTTTCACCGTGTTTTGTCCTCACTCACACGTTTTCTAAGAAACTTCCCAGAAGGTCACCCATCCCACAAGTGCTCCAAGTCAAGCACGCTTAATTATAGAGTTCTTATGTTTTGGGCTCCCGAAAAGAAGATGCATCTTGTTGGTGTAGGTAGTACCATCAATTCCTTTATGCCTTCCTTAACTATGCAGTCTCATACCTGCACAGTCTCAGGATCCCTTTCATTCCGATGTGAATTCGGTTCATTCATATGTCCCTTTGCCTAGAAGCCCGCCAGGAGACGCTCCTTGTCTGTGCCTCATGCATCGGCGATCACTCCCCGCCCTCGTAAGCCTCAGGCGTCACAGGAGCCGTGTGACTGGGTAGTGGACACATGAAGGGATGCAACAGTTCGTGGCGAGGGAAGATTAGCTCTGCGATGGGTCTTGCGGTGATTAGAATGTGTGGTCGGATCCGTGGTGGGCGTTGCTCAAGGCAGTAATGACTGGGTCGTGCGGCTGTATGGCAGAGTAGAGTTTCCTTCGTGGTGGCTCACACTGTAATAAGCGACTAGGTTGATGCTTGCTTCGTGGTGGCTCGCGCGGTAATGAGTGATGGCTGTTGTGGTGGCTCACGGCTGGTTTAGGGTTCAAAACAAGAAAAGGAAACTGGGAATTAGAAAGAACGTTCTGGCCTGGGTCTTATAATATATATATATATATATAAAAGGGGGATCCACTTACTCTAAGAGTAACTTTAAGAGAGTTACTCCCAATATCATCCATCCATTTATTTTAATCCAATGGATTTATATTAATTCATTAAAGAAGCAACATGACCTTTGTTGGATCAGAATAAATGGATGGATGAAATTGAGAGTAACTCTCTTAAAATTACTCTTGAAATAAGTGGATCCCCTATATGTATGTATGTATGTATATATATATATATATATATATATATATATATATATATATATATATATATATATATATAATGTAATAATAATATTTTATTTATATGGTTCAGTTCGAATCATATCAGATCCAATTTGTGAAATTCAAGACCCGACTGAAGCTATACAAATTTGTGATTTTAAATCTAATCTGATCCGTTGATCCGATCCAAACCGCCAAAATCAGTTTGGATTGGTTCAGAATCATTGGATTTTCGATCAGATCCGCTTACACCCCTAAAGATATGTACACCTCCCAGAAATGTCACTTGAATCCAAACCAGGATCTTTGTCACAAACTGACATATCTTTTTTTTTTTTTTTTTTTGCTATAACACAAACTAGCATGTCATCTTTGCTATACAAGGATATGTTAAATAAATAAAAAAAAAAAGAGTTAAATTGTTATGTGCGGATAGTGAAAATTTTTTTTTTACACTGTCAACCATTCATCAATCTTTGTATAAATGACTTATGAGGTAGTTAGGATAAAATTCAAACACTTTATTAATGTGATAATTTATGATTGGATGTCTGTGTTAAAGGGTTTTACACTCTCAATGTATAACAGTTAAACTCATAAAAAATTAATAAGATATTATAAATTTAGATGTGATACATAGTTAATATAAAAAATTATATTATCAATTAATCATGATTTTTATATCATGAAAAAATATTTAACTTTTATAATAACTACCTTCAAAATCACAAATGTGTTTATATATAATTGGTAAATAGTGTAAATTTTTTACCGTAATAATGTAACAAAATAAAACTCTAACATTGTACATACCCAAAAAAATTAACTTTTAAATAATAAATGAGAGTAAAGGCCCAAATTGATCCTTGATAAAAAAATCATGATGACATTTTTATCCCTGGGAAATGAAAAATACCAATTTGATCCTCAAGAATGTAAAATTCGGATCAAATTGGTCATTTTTAGGGACATTTTAGTACCTGTTAGGGACTACTTTGACCCGCATTTTACATTCTTGAGAATCAAATTGGTATTTTCCATTTCTCAGAGACTAAAATGTCACCGAGATTTTATGTCAAGTACCAATTTAGGTCTTTACTCAAAATTTGAGCGTACTTTAAGAAAATATATATTATTAATTTAGTATATAGTCAAATATTTAGAATTTAAAAGTATTGGAAATTGAGTAAAAGAGTTCCTTAGGTACTTGTGCTTTTTTTTTCTTCAAAAAGAATAATACATGTGTAACACATCGTTAATGAATATATTTCTCATTGCAAAACAATATCAAAAGTAGCTAGAGAATAACATCTAAGTTTTGTCCTATAATAAAATTGAAATTGAAAGAGAATACTTTTTGGAATAGAAAAATTAAGAGCAAGTATTAGAAACAAAAGAAGTCATTAATAAGAAATATGACTAAGACTCATAAATTCCAAATCACAAGTTCACAACCATGTAAACTAAATATTAAAAATGGAGACAAATATCAAAATAGAATTCTAAAGGCCAAATTTCACATTACATGTTGAAATAAACAATTCTTTTTATATATAATAAATATTGAGGAGGGAAGAGTTAGAAAAAGCAAACATCTAAAATGCTTAGGATGCGTTTGATTCGCATTGAGGTACAGGACAAAGAGAACAACACATGATAAATGTTTGAGTCACAACACAACTTCTTGTCCTGTATACTGTTTGATAGACAATGGACAACACAAGTAAAACAATATGAAATTTACTTAAGTATCCTTTATATTATATAATATTTAATACAAGGTAATATCATCCTGTATATTTTTATATGAGTAAATATCCAATTTGGTCCCTGAAATTGTAGGGTCGTATCAATTTAGTCCCCCACATTATCAATATTCCAAAATGATCCCTGGAATTGCAGAAAGTTAATCAGATTCGTCCCTCCGTTGATATTTGCATGGACTATAATGACATTAAGTTGGTAATGTCAGGGATGCATTTGAAACTAAGTAAATAATGTCAGGGATGCATTTGCTACATTTTGAAATTCCAAGGATCATTTTGGAATATTGATAATGTTGGGGACTAAGTTGATACGACTCTACAATTTTAGGGACCAAATTGGGTATTTACTCATTTTTATATACATACTATATTATATACAATATATATATATAAGTATTATATAATTTATAATATTATATTAAATAAGTATTATATATAATGCATAATAATATATGTATAATATTATGTTATATAATGATATATTGTATTATATAGTTTAAGATATAGTCTGTATATATATAATATTAATCTGACATAAATATATTAAGTTGACAGATAGAGGGGGGGGGAGAGATAGAGGGAGGGAGGATAAAAGTGGACATTTTTATCTTTTGAATAGTTTGTTCTTAGGATAACTTTTTGTCTCATAGTTTGGTAATGAACAAAAATATGGGTTTTTATGTTGTCCTTTGTCCCTTATTTTGTCATGTCCCATGACTATTTTTTTTGAATCAAACATAGAATAAATATTCTTGTACTGTCCAGTTTCTTACTTTTTTGCAAATCAAACGTATCCATAATCTTTTAATTTATTGATTGTTTAGTTAGTTCTAAAATACTCCAAAAGAATGTTGTTTTTCTTGGTTGTTTTAATTTTTAATTATTTTTGTCGTGTTAATAGTAGGTTTAAGTTTTGAGGAAAATGATATGAAGTTAACAAAATAAATAAGGATCCACAGTTCCCAATATTAACAACAAGAGATAAGTTACCACATCATGCTGGAAGGGTCAATTGTTAAGAGATTAGTTTGCGTTTGAAAGAACTTATAAAGAGTTTATGAAAATAGTTTATGAAGATAAATTTATAAAAATAGTTTATGATATTTTCATAAGTTCTTTTTAACTTATTTTGTGTTGTGAAATCCTGATTGGGTGTTGTATATCATGAATCATGACAAATATGCATCATTTCATTACGACAATTAGATACAACCTCACCTACCATATATATTGCAGGTACTTTGGATAATGCTGCATTAACGATTAAAAACTTTGCTTATTTAGAGGCCCATGTGCATCCGTGTGGATATTGACATGTTTTGTTTGGTTGTTTGTGGAATAATTGGCCAATATACACATGTCATAATGGCCGGTACATCATATCAATCCAAGCCATGGAGCTTCGTTTTGGCGTAGATGATTCATGTGTTTTGAAAATTGATCACTCACCGGATAAAGTACACAATAATTATGCAGTTTAAGATATACAAGAGAAAATACTTTCAGCCTACAGTCCAATCCGAAATCAGTTGCAAGTTTTCACGGTAACAATTATTCTATATGATTTTGGCTTATGACTAATTAAATTTATAATTGGCTTGAGATTGAGCATATTATTTCAAATCAAATTTGTTAGGGTTTCATTTTCAATTAAAGTGCTATCTAGACTAGACAACTTACGTTTCCTTCCTTGGTTGATCATATAGTTTTGCCATGATCATGTTGTAACTTTTTTGTTTCCATTTAGGGTGTTTTTGAAAGAGCTTATAAAAGCATATGAGAATAGTTTACGAAAACAAACTTATATAAATAATTTATGAAAATAGATTATGATATTTTTATAAATTTTTTTAGCATATTTCAATAAACTTAACCTAAGTAAGCTTTTTTAGATTATTAGAAAAAAATACATTATATAAACATTTGATTATAAATTGTTTATCCATACGCACCTTGATCTCAATAGGGTATTGACGGTTTCAAGCATGTCCCTCTACGTTTGGTATATATTTTACAACAAGTCATGTTGATGTAACAGCCAATTATGTATTTTATGATTTTTACCAAGCACCTTAATTAAGTTTTTAAAAGAGATATTTATTCATGATATGGTATGAGAGACTGTATGACCAAATGATCATGGGTTCCATCTTTGTCGTATGGACCGGCCGGATCAAATTGAATCAATCCTTAAAACTTACATGTTTTAAATTTTAAGATTTGAACAATAGACCGAAAATCCTTTTCAAGAGGTGCAATCTATCACTAAACCATGAGATACTGTTGAGTATCATTTTTAATTTCTTAATTTATATTATTCAAACAATAGGTCACTAATTTTGCTTGTTTGGAAGCTTTTTTCATATAGTATTGTTTGTTTAGTACGTATTTATTTAATATAATATTTTTTATATCAAATAGTTTTTCATATAACACTTTTTTTTTAAAAACATTCCGTTCTTTTTTAGAGTTTTTTGGTTAGACTATATTTGACTCCTAGTTAAACGGTCAATCATGTGATTTGGCCTTCTAACTAGACCAATTTCGGTTCAAGTTATAGAACCATGCTTTTAATAAAAGTTGAATATAAGTATATTATAAAAATATGTTTATATCAAACTTGAAGGATTCTTACACCAGATTTCAAAAAAAAAAAAAAAAAAAGATTCTTACAAAAGAGAGCGTTTTAGAAATATAATAAAGCCAAAGCTGATTATGTCTTCATCCAATAGTTTATAGATTTAATTGGTATGTATTAATAATATAAAGATTTTTATATTGTCAACTAATCATAAATTTATCCATCATTTTAAATGTTTGACTCTTCTCAGATCGCAAGTACAGCCGCAACAACGATGCATGCGAATGTCGATTCAGCCCATCTACCTCGCTTACTGGTGTTGAGACATTAGCTGAACTTTCATCATCCCTCACCTTCATTATTTGCACCATCCTCCTCTACGCAATAGACAGAGGAGTCATCATGGGCACAGGGACCCGAGATCCCACAATCAGAGGGTATGGATTGGCCGGTAACCAAGTTAGAACAAGTTTATTTATTTGTTATGACAATTTATTTATGTCATTATATATGATTATGACATATTATATGACTCTCATAGATTATTTATTTTTCCATAGTTTTGACCCTCCGAGGGGCCTTCTTGATGAGATTTCCAAAATCATCAAGGGCAAGTTTGACAATCCATGACCCACATGGACGTCAGTCCCGGATGATGTCAAGAATATGTATAAGGAATTTCATGTATTTAAAATAGGGGTGGTCATGGGTCGGGTTCAGTGGGTTTTAGCGCTCAGTCTAGTCAAAGTCGAGTGGGTAATTGGGTCAAGTCGGGTTGTTCCAAAAAATCATAAAAATCGAACCAACCCAAACCGACCACTTCCGGGTTGAGTTGGTTGGGTAGTCGGGTTTGGTATGAAACGTTTGACTGGTCATATTTGGGTGGGGTCCACGGGTTTGGTAGGACAAAAACGTAAAAAAAAGGGTAGAAAGTCACAAAAACTTGTTCTACAACTGAAACTAAGTTAGAAGATTGCACTAAAGTCATCAAAGTTTATCAAACTACATTCTACAACCATCAACTAAAATATTATACTGAAATCATCAACAAGACAACAACCATCAAAAAGTCTAAAATATTATAATGAAAGAGTGAGTATATGAAAAATAAACTAATTTAGTCATTAGTGTAGTGTACTAGGTTGGGTCGAGTTCGGTGGGTTTGAAAATCTTAAACCCAATACCCAACCCATACTTTATGGGTTCTATGTATTTTTACCGAACCCAACCCAATCACCCAAACCAACCCACAAAATCTGGGTTGGGTCGGGTCGGGTCGGGTTACCAGGTCTACCCAGACCCATGTCCACCCCTAATTTAAAATTTCCTTTGTTGTGTAAGTTGCCTAATATTTTTTTCATGTAGAAAAATTTAAGTGGTTGGTTGAGCACGAGCATGTGATTAGTGATGGTTTTGAGCATAGAGATTCTTGCATTATGAAAAATGCAACGAATAACTAAGGTTCGAAAAGGACAATGGGTTGTGGATTCTTCTCGAGGTCAGGGAAGCCTTAAAGGCACACTGGTCCAAGGATGAATTCCAAAAGAATAGTGTCCAATGACGTTGTTCAAGGAGGGTGGCAGCATAAGTGTTGACTTCTCCTCTGTGTTGTTGAAGGTGGGTCCATCATTGTGCTTGCACTTGAAGGTGGATATGGAGGTGGTGCTCTACGCAAAAGCATAAAAGGACCAATTAAGATGGCACAGTCATGGAGGCAGAAGATGGAAGGTATCTCTCTGATACCATGTTAGTAATCAGAGGATTGAGGGGAAAAGGGAACAAGGAAGGTTGAGAGCTTGGGAGAGAGAAAAAATTCTAATCTTCAAGCAAAACGAGGCAGTTGATAGTAAAGCCTCTCTATACATCGGTAGATCCATCTCTATTGTTGAACGTATATAGTGAAATCAATAAATAATTTCTTAGATTGCTTCATCAATTAGATAATCAATTAATTTCACAATATATTATAAGAATCTACTAAGTCATTATGAAATATCTTAAGGTGCAATAAAGATATTAATTATGATCAGACATTTTATACATATTCTAAGTTCTAAGACTCCTCATCCTTGTTACAATTAAACTCATCAAAAGAAAATAAAATAAAAGTGTACAATGTGCCTAAGGAAGCCAACGGCCCCAAAATTGCATTTTGTAGGGGTGTTCATGGGTCCGGGTCAACCCGATGAACCCGTGACCCAACCCAAATCGATGTATTTGGTTCAGATTTTTCTCTCTTTCGAGTCCAACCTGATCCGACCCGTTCAAACCCGAATTGGTTTGGTTTGGGTAACGAGTTTGTCACTTTCAAACCCGAGACCCATACACCCAACCCATGGACCAGTAGACTCTCAGAATTCTCATTTAACTTTAGGAAAATTAGGGATTTAGGTTACCCCAGCCACTCTCCAATCCTCTCCTGTTCTCCACAACCGCCGCCAACCAACGATGAACTCTCAAATTCTTCTCCTTCCTCTGGTCACCACTCACGACCTGCTTCTCCAACCCGCAATTTAGGTGTGGCTTCTATTAGTTTTCTCCATGGTGGCTTTGATCGTCGGTGATGATTCAAGCTTCTTGATCTGCTGCTTCTCGTGCTTCATGAATTGCTTGGATTCTTTGCATGGGGTTAGGCTTAAGATGTCAGCTACGACAGGGAGACGGATGAAGAGAAGGACGAAGGAGAGACGAACGAAGAAAAGGACGAAGGAGAGGGGCAGCACGGGGAGAGAAGGTTGCAGTGTTGTGTTGTTGTCTGAGGTGGTAGTGCTTCAGTCTGCAGAATCATCGCAGAGAAGATAACAATTTTAGGGTGCTGCACTATCAGGGAGTTAGGGACGCACTATCATGTTATGGGCTTTGGTTTTAGGGTGTGTTTTACATTCGACTGGTTACCCGACCTAAACCAACCCGACTTTGATCGAGTTGGTTTGGTTCGGGTTTGACAACAAAAGTACGGGAACTCAACTCGACCCAACCCGTAAAAAAAAGATTGGTTCAGGTAACGGGTTTGGTCAAAACCGACCCAACCTGACACATGAACACCCTTAGCATTTGGGATTGATTTAATCCGCATTTGTGAAAAATTACAATTGGAACGGAGCCAAATATATAGATTAGAAAAAACCTAACTTTTAGGGTGGAATGGATAGAACTGGTCGAAAATGTTGGATTAGATGACAACTGATTAAAGAATCTTTATTTGTAACTCGAGATTGGAAGGGAACATATATATCAAGACTCAAAAAACGGGGAGACTGAGAAGAAGAATAAGGATAAAACAAAAGTAGGTTTGGTGGCGAGTAACAATTCTAACAACTTATGAACTCATAGCAAAAAAAGGAGATCACGGTAGAGCTAGGGAATATGGAAAAGAAAGAGTCAATTATAAATAAATAGAATCGCCAATTTGGTTCTTGAAATTGCAAGATCGTATTAAGTTGGTCCTTGCGCCAATTTGATCCCTGAAATTATAATGTTCGTATCTACTTGGTCCTTGTCGGACGGATTGGATTGATTAACTTTTGACAATTTCAGGGATTTTTTAGAATTTCGAAAATGTCAGCGACCAAGTTGATACGACCTTACAAATCCATAGACCAAATTGGAGATTTACTCTAAATAGTATTATTGAAATATGTGTTGTAATGATATGATACAAAAGACAAAACAATAATATCTATTTATACTAGACTTTATTCCTAATCAAATCAAGTTATAAGAAAATAAATCAGGAAATATAAGTAGATCAACTAATAACTCCTAATTATATAGATTGTTTTCTCAATTATATGACTAATTAATAAACATGCTAAGATACTTCAAAATATATTAAGATAAATGCAATAAAAAATATTGTGAAATACTTTCTAAATATTCTAACATTTTGAATTAATTAAGATGACATTTTATGCCCAGCACTTTGGTATGGCGGACTAATAATGTCCAAAAAAAATCATTTCTATATTGCAGATATTTTTTCAAACATTTATATATAGACTATTTGTATAGAAATTTTTTTATGAAAATAAAAAAGAAAATATTATATATGGTGTTCTTTTGATTTTGTGATGTATTTTAAAAATATGTATATATAAATATAATAAAATATAAGTGAAAGATAAAAATAAATATATACCATATCAAATACAATATTCAAAATTTAAAGTTTAATATTCAAATAATCAGCTCATTCAATTGAAATGAGGTCTACCTCTAATTTGAAGTACAAAGTATATCTGTTACTTGACGTCCTAACTAGCAGTATTAGAGAACCTGATTTCTTCTCCTGCTCACTAAAAAATAAAAATTATATTATGCAATTGAAATATGACATGCTAGAGAGAAAGTTACTTTTGGTAAATAGGAAAATTTGTTGACAGGGTTTTTGCCAATCCTGCGATGAGTCAAAGAACATATATATTATATATGGAATTTGAATCTTTTTCTTTTCTGTTTCTGATGTTTCCTCTCACGAGATAGAAAGTGAAAAACAATATTTATTTTGTTTGTAATGTTCATTCGAATTTGTTTTTGTTTTTTTTCTCTTTTGTAACATGAGAGGAAAGAAAGAATCCCAATCGTTATATGTCCGCTACTTAATTCAAGGCCAAATTCCAGTCATTTTGGCATTTGGATCGTTGTGGGGGAGGGGAGATTGTAAAGTTACAATAATGGTGCGACATTAGGCTGTTGATATTGGCTAAATAGCAAACAATAATGTCTTTTTTTTTTTTTTTTGAAATAGACAGGTACAAACACTAGAAGGGAATTGAATGGTGTTTATTAAATTTAAGCGGAATTATAAACTTTTTCGCAAGCACAGACGGGTAAGGCACATACGAGTAAACTCAGACAGGTCAATCTGACTAATAACTCATCTGAAGGTTTTCACAGAAAACACACAATCATGCAAGATGAAAACAGGTTTGATAAACACAATTAAAAATCCTTTTAGTTAGATGATAGTTAAGATAAATAATCAAACTAAAGAGTTAAGGAAAAGAGAGAGATCACTCAGTAGGTTTTATCCTGGTTCACCCCTTAACAATGAGGTTACGTCCAGTCCTTGGCAGCACCAAGTTTTCTCACTATAACTGAATCAGGTTACAGGACAGACAAGTATTATTTTCACACCTAGCTTCTTCAGGCTCCAGATGAGTATTGTTTGCACACCTAGCCTCTTCAGGCTCAGACGAGTATTGTTTGCACACCTAGCCTCTCCAGGCTCAGATGGGTATTGTTTGAGAGAAGTTGTAAAGTAAATTACAATTTGCAAGTCTTTCACAAGCACTCAGACGAGTGTATTAAATGTGAAGCTCTAAAAGACTGCGTAATAACTTCAAATGCTTGAAGAATGAATAATGAAAGAATGAAGATATAAATGCTCAGAGTAATTGCTCTTTGATTGCTTTGTTCGTTCTCTTCTCTTTTCACTTTTCACTTTGCTTCTCTTTCTTGAATCTTCAAAGTCTTCTTCATTAAATAGGCTACAAGATTTTAAAGCCGTTAGACACAAAGTTTGAAGGCTTGGCTTCTTCCAGATCTTCAATAAATGCAAAGAGTCGTTCTGATTAGCCATTAAAGCCTTGAGAACTTCACTTGTTCTCTCTCATCATAAAGGTGAAGAATTCTAATACACCTTTGGTCTTAGCAGGTCTTTATACTTGCTTTTTGCCATCAGAGGGAAGACTTTCCCTTTTGGTGTAATATGCAGTTGTGTTTAGGCAAAGCACTTTGTTGAAGTTCTTTTTCAGATACGAGACAGCTTTCATCTAATATATTCTTCAATGTTAGTCAGCAGACGGGTGAGTAACTTCATTAGACGGGTTGACTCTTAATAAAGAGAATGACATCAGTTGCGTAGTCTTTCAGACAAGTGAGTCTTCCTTTGATCAGACGGTTGATTTCTTCATTAGACGGGTTGAAGGGATTTCTTCAACGTTGGTCAACAGACTAGTGGAGACTTCATTAGACGGGTGAGCTTTTAATGGTTCAGACGGGTGAACTTCTCCTAGTTCAGACGAGTGAACTTTCCTAGTTCAGACGAGTGAACTTTTACTTAGTTCAGACGAGCGAACTTTCCATTGTTCAGACGAATGAACTTTTCCTAGTTCAGACGAGTGAACTTTTACTTAGATCAGACGAGTGAACTTTCCATTGTTCAGACGAATGGACTTTGCCTTAGATCTAGACTGTGATAACACGCTAGAACTCAGTTCATATAGACACTTAATGTTTTAATATGCACACTAAGTAGACGAGTTAAACAACACAGACGAGTTCAATTAAATCATTGAATAACTGTTTTAATCTCATCAAAACTAAGGTAAATGCACATTAGACATTTTGGAGACTCAACGATATCCCCCTTTTTGATGATGACAAAACATGTTAAATGATTTAATGAACTTAAGAAAAATTCACATAAAGCAGTCATGTATATGTATCAGACAATTGCAACATGATCAGACACGTTAAACATTGTTCCATTATTACAACATACTTAGACAGATATGCATTGAAAACATTGATCTTTTTATCTTAGTATTTTCTCCCCCTTTTCACATTATCAAAAGCAATAAAACATAGACAAATTGAAAAGAAAAGATACATATTATTTATCATATTTCAATATCAGACACATATCATATTTCCATATCAAACGGATAAACAATTGTTCATATCAGACAGTTATAACATTAAAACATTTTTCATTTAACCTTCTCCCCCTTTTGTCATTATCAAAAAAGATAAAAGGAGAAACAGAGGAGGTAATTGTATTTAACTATCATTGGCTGTGTACAAGGTAAGTTAAAGAAAATTACAAATAAGTACTAAAAAGAACAAAAAGAGTTAAAAGTAAGTTTGTCTTTTGGTTTTGCCTAAAGGCTTCTTCAACTGCTCCCCCTGAGCAGATGTATCCTCTTGATGGTTTTGAAGAGAAAGAGATTTGAAAACGTAAGAACGAAATACCTTTTAAAAGAAAAAAAAAAGTTTTCCCTTTTTAAAGACCAAAGACGGTTTTATTTTAAATGAAAACAACAAAAAGATGGAGGTTAAAAAAAAAAGGGTTTAGATTTAAAATAAAAATAGCCATGTACACATTTTGCCTCAGAGAAAGAAATGACATTAAAGATAATAACCATTTAAAATAAAATTATTTCAAATAAAAGTATGACTTATAGAGTCAGACAGTTAAACACAGACAGGTAATGCAATACGCATTAAACAGGTTATTCAACAATGCAGTGTATATGCAAGTTATCTCTTATATGCTTAAACCTATCCTCAGCTAATGGTTTTGCAAAGATATCAGCCCATTGATTTTCAGTTTTAACAAACTTAACATCAAATACACCTTTTTGAACATAATCTCTTATGAAGTGATGTTTGATTTCTATGTGCTTAGCCTTAGAATGTTGTATGGGATTCTTAGTTAAGCAAATAACACTTGAATTATCACACCAGACAGATATATTATGCTCAAATATAGAGTAATATTCGAGTTGATGTTTTACCCATAATAGCTGTGAGCAGCAACTTGCAGCAGAGACATATTCTGTTTCTGCAGTTGAGAGTGCGATAGTCGTCTGTCTTTTGCTTGACCAGGAGACTAAGTTTGCTCCAATGAAGTGACATCCTACACTTGTGCTTTTGCTTTCAATTCTATCTCTAGCAAAGTCAGCATCACAAAAATCAACTAATCTGTAATCTTGTGTTCTCAAGTACATTAAACAAAGATTAGTAGTTCCAAGCAAATATCTAAAGATTCTTTTAACAGCCTTAAGATGAGATTCTTTGGGATGAGATTGAAATCTAGCACACATACAGACACTAAACTGAATATCAGGTCTGCTAGATGTTAGATAAAGAAGAGATCCAATCATACCTCTGTAGACAGTTGGGTCTACCTTTTTACTTTCCTCATCTTTGCTTAGATTAGCATTAGTTTGCATGGGAGTTTTCATGATCTTTGAGCTATCCATTTTGTACTTCTTTAGAATTTCCTTTATGTACTTTTGTTGATGGATGTAGATACCATCACTCGTCTGCTTGATTTGCAATCCAAGGAATAACTTCAATTCTCCCATTATGCTCATTTCAAATTCTGCTTACATCAACTTACAGAATTCTTTGCACAATTTTTCATTAGTAGCTCCAAAAATAATATCATCAACATATATTTGAACTACTATGAAGTTATCTTTTGAGCATTTCTTAAATAAAGTTGTATCAACTTTTCCTCTTATAAAGCCATTATTCATAAGAAAAGAACTAAGTCTATCATACCATACTCTAGGCGCTTGTTTTAAACCATATAAAGCTTTTTTAAGTTTGAAAACATAATCTGGTTTTTCATTATCTTCAAAACCAGGAGGTTGTTTAACATAAACTTCTTCTTCAATTATTCCATTTAAAAAAGCACTTTTTACATCCATTTGAAATAAAGTAATTTGATGTTGTGCAACATATGACATGAATATGCGAATAGCTTCTATTCTAGCTACAGGTGCAAAAGTCTCAGTATAGTCAATACCTTCTTGTTGGTTGTAGCCCTGAGCTACTAACCTTGCTTTATTTCTGATGACTTTGCCATCTTCATCTAGCTTGTTTCTGAAAACCCATCTTTTTCCAATAACAAACTTGTCTGTTGGTTTGGAGACAAGTTTCCAGACATCATTCCTTTTGAACTGATTAAGTTCCTCTTGCATAGCAAAAATCCAGCTTTCATCTTCAAGAGCTTCCTCGATATGCTTTGGTTCAATTTCGGATAAAAAAGCCATATTGCTTGACTCTCTTAAGACAGATCTGGTTCTAACACCTTCAGAGGGACTTCCAATGATAAGATCTTCAGGATGGTGAGCTTTGAATTTCCAGTCTCTTCTAAGATCATCATGCTGATGTTGACTTGACTGATGACTCATCTGCTCCACTTGTCTGACAGATTCCTCAGCAGATTCAATTTTTGATACGTCTGGCTGTTGACTCATCTGCTGGGTAAGGTCGAGTCCTGCAAGATCATCCTCTAGATCTGATAGTTCCCTATCAGTCTTTAAATTATCATTGAATTTTACATGAATGGATTCCCCAACAACAGAGCTTCTAGAGTTGAAAACTCTATATGCCTTAGACATTTAAGAATATCCAATGAAGATACCTTTGTCTACCTTGGAATCAAACTTTCCAAGTTGATCATTGGTATTTAGGATGAAGCATTCACATCCAAATGCATGGAAAAAAGATATGTTGAGTTTTCTACCTTTCTACAATTCATAAGGAGTCTTCTTTAGAATTACCTTATAAGTATTCTATTTTGCACATAACATGCAGTGTTTACTGCTTCAGCCCAGAAGTACTTAGGGAGATTATTTTCATTGAGCATTGAACTAGCCATCTCTTGCAGAGATCTGTTCTTTCTCTCAACCACTTCATTTTGCTGTGGAGTTCTAGGTGCAGAGAAGTTGTGAGAGATTTCATTCTCTTAACAAAACAGTTTGAATTGTTCATTTTCAAATTCTCCCCCATGATTACTTCTAAGGGTAGAAATACAGAAACCTTGCTTATTTTGTACTTTCGTACAGAATACAGAGAAGGCCTTAAAGGACTCATACTTGTGGGTTAAGAAAAGTACCCATGTAAATCTAGAATAGTCATCAACAATGACAAATCCATATTTCCTTCCAGCTAGACTGGCAACACTAACAGTTCCAAACAGATCCATGTGTAATAACTGAAGAGGTCTAGAGGTTGATACAAGGTTTTTTGATTTGAAACTTGATTTTACTTGTTTACCTCTCTGACATGCATCACATAAAACATCTTTATTAAAACAAATGTCAGGCAATCCTCTCACAAGGTTATCCTTTTTCAATTTCGAAATAAGTTTCATACTAGCATGTCCTAGTTTCTTATGCTATAACCATCTTTCATCCTCTTTAGAAATCAGACAGGTTACACTTTGATCTGAGAGTTCAGTTAGCCTAATCTTATAAAGATTTTGCTGTCTATTAGCTGAAAAGAGGGTATTGCCACTCTTGTCTTTGACTATGCATTCATTTTTAGTGAAGGAGACATCAAATCCACTATCATATAATTGACTTATGCTAAGTAAATTGTGTCTTAGTCCTTCAACCATAAGCACATTAGAGATTGAGGGAAGAGGGGGTTTACCACCAACTTTACCAACACCATTTACTCTTCTTTTTTGATTGCCTCCAAAGGCAACAAAACCACCATTTTAGACTGGAGGTCTTGGAACATAGACCTTTCTCCTGTCATATGTCGCGAGTAGCCACTGTCCACGTACCAGCAGAGGCGTCTGCTTTGTCCTATTAAGGATATCTGCAAGAGAAATTATTTTATCTTTAGGTACCCATATTTTTCTGGGTCCTTTTCTGTTAGTTCTAAGAGTCTGTGAAGACTTCCTCTTCTTCGTGTGAAAACACTTAGACATAACATGTCCAGCTTTTCCACAAAAGTTACAGACGGGTCTAATTCTAACTGGAGTGGGTTTAACATAGATAGTTGAAGATTTTGTTGATACTTTATGATCAGCTTGATGATCATATCCAATGCCTTCTTTGTTAAGAGAGTGTCTCTGACATCCTAGCAGTTTTGTCAGATTATCTCTGCCATTAACAAATCTAGCAAGATCAGAAGTGAGCTCCTTCACTTTGTATTGAAGTGTGACAAATTCTTCAGAATGTGATGTTTCACTTGAGATCGAAGCTTCATCAGACTTTTCATTCCTCAGCTGGCTATTCTCTTTGGCCAGCATCTCTTTGGCTATTCTCACTGAGGAGTTTAACATAATTTCTCTTGAGGGATTTGAAGGCCTTAGATAAGCCTTTGGATTCCTCTACCAGCTCATCATAAGCATCATGCAATTCCTCAAGTTCAGAATGTACCTCAGTTTCAGGTTCTGAATCTATGTTGGCCATCAGACAGAGATTGGCTTCCTCTTCTGTCTATTCTCCTTCAGAAGATGAGCATTCAAGATCTTCCCATGTTGCCATCACTTCTTTCTTCTTCTTTCTGAAGAATTTCTTTTTGGAAGCTTTCTTTAAAAGAGGGCATTCAGGTTTGATGTGACCAGACTTCTTGCACTCATAGCAGACAACAGGGCTTTTGTCTGTTGATATGGATTCCTTGTTGAATTTTCTGAAGGGCTTCTTCTTTCTGAACTTCTTCTTTTTTCAGAGCTTTTTCATCTTTCTGGTCATGAGAGAAGTCTCTTCATCATCATCGGAATCCTCATCATCAGACTCATTTATGTCACAGCCAGACTCGTCTGCCTTTGAAGCTTTTAAGGCTTTAGCTGCCTTTAGATCAACTTTTAGAGCAATGACTTTGCTCTTTTTGATTGACACATCTTCATTGAGCTTTTGCTCATGAACAGTGAGTGTGCCAAGTAGTTCATCCATAGTCAAGGAGGTGAGATCCTTGGCTTGAGATATAGCAGTGACAAGAGGTATCCACTGCTTTGAAAGACTTCTGAGAATCTTAGCAACTTTCTCAGCATTAGTATATATTTTACCAAGAGATTTTAAACCATTAGTAATAGTTTGGAATCTACCAATCATTTGAGCAACAAATTCACCTTCACCCATGGTGAATAATTCATATTTTCTAACAAGAATAGAAATTTTATATTCTTTTACCTTTTCAGTTCCTTCATGTGTGACAGATAAGGAGTCCCACATTTCTTTAGCAGAATCACAAGCACATACCTTTTCAAATTCTTCTAGACTGAGAGCACAGATTATAGCATATCTGGCTTTATGGTTTAGATACCATCTTGTCTTTTTTGCAGGTGCCCACTAAGCCTTTGGCTTGTCTGAGCCATCATCATTGGGAGGAGTGTTAGGACCATCAGTGATGACATCCCATACATCAGAGTTTGTTGACAAGATGAACCAGTGAAACCTTTCTTTCCAGTAATTATAATTTGTACCATTGAAGAAGGGAGGTCTGGTCATGGAGCCTTCTTCAGGTTGGGGGTTCCCACTTGAGCTTGCTCCAGAATTCATTGTCTATTCTTCAGGATCTTTTCTCTACACTGTTAGGTGCTCAACCCAAAGGCTGAGCTCTGATACCAACTGAAATAGACTACAAGCACTAGAAGAGGGGATTGAATGGTGTTTGTTAAATTTAAGCGGAATTATAAACTTTTTTGCAAGCACATACGGGTAAGGCCAGACGAGTAAACTCAGACACGTTAATCAGACTAATAACTCGTCTGAAGGTTTTCACAGAAAACATACAATCATGCAAGATGAAAATAGGTTTGATAAACACAATTAAAAACCCCTTTAGTTATATGATAGTTAAGATAAATAATCAAACTAAAGAGTTAAGGGCAAGAGAGAGAGATCACTCAGTAGGTTTTATCCTGGTTCACACCCCTTAACAATGAGGCTACGTCCAGTCCTTGACAGCACTAAGCTTTCTCACTATAACTGAATCAGGTTACAGGACAGACAAGTATTATTTTCACACCTAGCCTCTTCAGGCTCCAGACGAGTATTGTTTGTACACCTAGCATCTCCAGGCTCCAGACAAGTATTGTTTGCACACCTAGCCTCTTCAGGCTCAAACGAGTATTGTTTGCACATCTAGCCTCTCCAGGCTCAGACGGGTATTGTTTGAGAGAAGTTGTAAAGTAAATTACAATTTGCAAGTCTTTCACAAGCACTCAGATGAGTATATTAAATGTGAAGCTCTAAAAGATTGCGTAATAACTTCAAGTGATTGAAGAATGAATAATGAAAGAATGAAGATATAAATGCTCAGATTAATTGCTCTTTGATTGCTTTGTTCGTTCTCTTCTCTTTTCACTTTTCACTTTGCTTCTCTTTCTTGAATCTTCAAAGTCTTCTTCATTAAATAGGCTTCAAGATTTTAAAGCCGTTAGACACAAAGTTTGAAGGCTAGGCTTCTTGTAGATCTTCAATAAATGCAAAAAGTCGTTTTGATCAGCCATTAAAGCCTTGAGAACTTCGCTTGTTCTCTCTCATCAGAAAGGTGAAAACTTCTGATACATCTTTGGTCTTAGCAGGTCTTTATACTTGCTTTTTGCCATCAGAGGGAAGACTTTCCCTTTTGGTGTAATATGCAGTTGTGTTTAGGCAAAGCACTTTGTTGAAGTTCTTTTTCAGAGACGAGACAACTTTCATCCAATATATTCTTCAACGTTAGTTACCAGACGGGTGAGTAACTTCATTAGACGGGTTGACTCTTAATAAAGAGAATGACGTCAGTTGCGTAGTCTTTCAGACAGGTGAGTCTTCCTTTGATCAGACGGTTGATTTCTTCATTAGACGGGTTGAAGGGATTTCTTCAACGCTGGTCAACAGACTGGTGAAGACTTCATTAGACGGGTGAGCTTTTAATGATTCAGACGGGTGAACTTCTCCTAGTTTAGACGAGTGAACTTTCCTAGTTCAGACGAGTGAACTTTTACTTAGTTCAGACGAGTGAACTTTCTATTGTTCAATCGAATGAACTTTTGTCTTAGATCCAGACGAGTGATAACACGCTAGAACTCAATTCATATAGACACTTAATGTTTTAATCTGCATACTAAGTAGACGAGTTAAACACCATAGACGGATTCAATTAAATCATTGAATAACTGTTTTAATCTCATCAAAATTAAGGTAAATGCACATCAGACATTTAGGAGACTCAACATTTTTCCCTTTTCCTTTCCAATATGTGCATCTTTGGTTCATAGTTGGAAATTGCGAACATACGTTTGAGGTAAAGTATCTATAGAGTTTCTTTGGGATAAATATACATTTAAATCCAAAGTACGTTGACCTGTAAACCAAACATAACTATGATGTTGGCATTGACTTGAGAGTGATATTTGTCCACAAATCAAACAGATTTTTTCTTAAAAAAAAAAAGGAACTCTTCATTCATAAATAGGAGTGGTGCCGTATGCATGCTCCTCTTGCATGTAAAGCTAAGGTTGCTCTGTGACTATGATGTTTAGGTCCGCGAGTTGCTTCCTTTAACCACAGAATGAATATGAACCATATATGCTACGCGTGAAAGAACTTAAGACCTTCCTATACCTTTAAGAATTAGTTCACAAGGCTCAGAAACAGAACTGAACAATTTCGGTGCCACCTTTAGCATTATCTATATATATATATATATATATATATATATATATATATATATATATATATATATATATATATATATATATATTTCCACCTACCAGTACAGTACCAAGGTTTCCCTATAACCACTTTCTATGCATTGGATCGGACCAGGCATTTGATCAAACAATCATGTCCTACGTTGGTAACGTATGCACAGAAATAATGTCTATTGTCTTCATGTAGTGCAACTGCTTCTTCGGTCAAGGCTATCCTTTAGCCTAACTTTGGAATAAGTTTATAACCATATCATTATTAAATTGAACTTTGGGCACCCGTCAATGTATCTGCCCTAAAAAGAGAAGGCATGTAGTCCCTCACGGGTATAATAATTGTATTTCTTCCCTTTCTTTTTAGAATAAAGAGAAAACAAAAACTGCCGAATGGATCAAATTATATATGTTGCCATTTTTCTTAAAATGAAAGCCATTGCTATTCTTTTTTTCATAAGGTATCTCTCAACCGATCATCGGAAACTAATCCCTTTCGAGACGTAAAGATCATCGAAGTAGATTTTATCTCTCCCAACAAAATCTCTTCCATATACACGACAATAATCGAACATATCTGATAACATGCATGTTTAAGAAACCTAACTATCTACCAATTGGATCTTGTTGGTAAGTCATTGCTATTATAATCCCTTGGGTTCATTTTTATAGGTCTAAACATCTAATCACTAAGCTCCATGAGATTAATTAAATAAGTAAATACTCTTTAACCACTCTTATCTAAGATAATGAATTTGATTTGAAAATAATTAATTGGTCTAAAGCATCCAAAAATGGTGTGGTCCCAGAAAGCATTATGTATGGAACTGAGATCAGGTGGTGGAGATGAGATAGACCAATAATACCAAACTGCCAGCAATGACTTCTTTTTCTCGCCTCATAAGAATTAATGTATATGACTTACGAGAACATGAGAAAAATGTTCCTTTCCCCTCCCTCTTTATCGTTTGCTGATGTTGGAAAATGATTGACGCATGACTTGTCAGATATATCATATATAAATATGGCCTTTTTATTAGGGAATGTTTACATGCATTATTTTATAAAACAGTTATTATTAAAACTTTTGCACCGAATTAAAAAAACCCCTTCAATTAATTAAGAAAAAAAATCTTGAGCAGATCTAATTTATATATATAAGTAATTTTGGTACATTAATTTATATAAGTTTGGTACATTAATTTATAGAATGGAGTTTCCAGTTTCACACAATCTACGAGAAGGAAAGTCGTGTGCTGATAAGTTGACATCCTATGCTCTTATAAACAATGATTTTTGTTGGTGGGATCAATTTCCTTCTTTTATTGGGCAAGATTTTCTCCGTAATAGATTAGGAATGTCTAACTATAGATTTAGATGAGATTCTTTATTTTTCCATGGGTATTGGTTTTAGTCCCCATATTTGTTATTATTTTTATTATTTTATAATATTTTGGGGTGCGCCGCAGATGATTGATAGATTTGTGGTGCCAACTTAGTTGAGAATACCTATTCTACAGTAATGCCTTTGCATGCCTTAGCTTTTTTATAAAAAAAATAAAAATTAAAAAATTAAGTAACAACTAATATATCAACACTTTACATAGAAAATAATTTTAAAGGTAGTTATTAACGTTTTGATATCATATTGATAAACACAGTAAAAATAGAAGAGAGAAATGAGATAACTATATCATATGTAAAATAAGTTATTTTTGTTGAATTTGGCGAGTGAAAATTTGACTTTGTCTATTTTTGTTGAATAAGCTATTAAAATTTGTTACATGAACATTTTTGTCTATACCGTCAAAATTTGGAATTCCCCAATCTTGGTCTCCTATCTTATTAATTACTTCTTTTGTTTTCAATACTTCATTTTATTTTATTTTTCTGTTTCCACTGCATTCTCTTGTAAATTAATCAATTCGGCATATGGCCGTATAATACTAGTATGATTATAGAATAGTTGAAGACGATGGTGCAAATTAAGAAACCTTTCTATTAATATTTTTCAGAAAGATCTAATTTACTCAATCTAATTTTTTAATTTTGTATATAATTAATTCAATCATTGTTAAAGGAATTTGACTATGATAAAAATAAGGTTAAAGTAATAATTTGGTCCCTATACGTGATATGGATTCTTTATTTAGTTCCTATACATAAAAAATTTAGAAATGAATCCCTACATATGTAAACGTTAGCAAATTTAGTCCCTATATGTGCAAACGTTAGCAAATTCATCCTTGTCGTCAGTAAATTGGTCCATATACGTGACATAAATTTTTGATTTGGTCCCTAAACTTGGGAAAAAAATTAAATCGATCCTTATATGTGCAATCGATAATAATTTTATCTCTACCGTCTACCCAAGAGCTCGGACCCAATTAAAGATGCTTTTCGTATTAAATATTTTATATATATTATATCAATCTATTTAAAATATTGAGAGTAAAAGTTGTATAATTTGATCCGTAAATGATTTTATATTCTGAAATTATCCAAGTTGACTCTCAATAGAAGAAATAGATTGATATAATATATAAAAAATAATCAATAAAAAAAGAATTTTTAGTTGGGTCCGAGCTCCTTGACAGACGATAGGGACAAAATTATTAGCGATTACACATGCAAGAACCAATTTAAATTTTTTTTCAGGTTTAGGGACCAAATCAAAAATTTGTGTCACCTATAAGGAGTAATTTATTGACGGTAGGGACGAATTTGTTAACGTTTGCACATGTAAGGGCCGAATTTACTAACGTTTACACATGTAGGGACTCATTTTCAAATTTTTTACGTATAGGGACTAAATAAAGTATCAGTGTCACGTATAGGGATCAAATTATTACTTTAACCTAAAAACAATTTGATAAACTTAGAATCTTTTAGTAATGTTCTAATTAATATATAGTTTGATTATAATGTAAAAATTGTTATACGACATGTACATAAAAATAAAAACTCTTAAAATGTAGGAATTTTTAGAGATGCCTCGAGTCATTGGGTTGGGAGTTTTGTGCGGAATTTGGGTTCCTCAAACTGTTGACGGCGGAGCTTTAAGAGATTCTCACGACGCTTACTTTGGTTTGGCAGTTGAAGTTTCCAATGATTTGGTTAGAAACTGTCTCGACAGTGGCAATTGGCCTAGTGAGGGGAGGTTGTTCCGGACACCCTTATGCTCCTATGTTTACTACTATTATAGATTGTTGATATGCCGCTCTTGGGTTGTTTGTGCTTCTCATGTTATGTGGGAGGGTAAGAGAGTGACAGATTTCCTTGCCAACTATGCTCATTCTATGCTCTTGGATTGCATTGTCTTGATAGTCCTCAACAAAGTTGTCTCGAGTTCTTGTATTGTCTTGATAGTCCTCAACAAAGTTGTCTTCAGTTCTTGTACCAGGACCTTAGGGCATCTCCATCCGAGCAACCCATTTTATTTTTCAGCAAATTGCTCATATCCTACTCCAAGACTAGAGTGGTAATTTTGAAGTGTTCAGTTTAATATTAGAGCACTTGAATATTTTTTTACATTTTTCTTATTTAGAAAAATAAAAAGAAACGAGAGTTTAATTGTTATATGTGTTGTTTTATATTATTATCTAAAAATTAAATAAGAATTGCATGATAAAAATAATGTGCAATATTGAATATTTAACCTCCCGAAAAATAAAATCTATAATTAGCTGGTCAATACAGAATTCCTAAATCCCCTATTTGCTAAGGCTTTGTTTGATATGCATTACAAAAGTGAAAAAGAAAAGAAATGATTGGTGGAAGAAATTTATCCGATACTTAGTAGCACTCAATCAATGGACAAGGAAAGAATATGGAGGGAAAAAATTTTCACAGGTGATATTGTTTTCTCATCCTCCACCTTTTGAATTAAAAGGGAATTTTTTGTAGAACTTATAATATGTTTACATACATTTTTGCTCATTTATGTATAATTGCATTCCTTTCATTAATTAGAACAAACAAAGGAAAGATAACATTCTTTTCTTTCCATAGAAAGTGATAACTCCTAAATTTCTCTGTTCATTTTCTTTCTTTTCTTCTTTGTTGTATCATTTTATTTTCCATGATACCAAACAAATCCTAAAGCCAAAACCAAGTTAGAGCTAGGTTGTACAAGGGACAGATTGAGAAGAATTCGGCTTGATTTGAATTCGATCTGATATTTTGATCGTATTATTATTTTAGATCTAAACCTGACTCGGCTATGACCCAATAATAATCGGGGCAAAACCAAGCTAACTTGATATGTAGTTTTAATATATAAAATTGAAATTGAATATTATGCATAGATAAATTATAAAATTTAGAAGTACAAATATATTAATATCAATATATTATCATGTTATTGAAAAACAATTAATTTAAGTTAAGAAGTATTAGAGTATATGTAATTCGTATGAGATGAACGCCGCAAGAAATGATGTGGCAATTAAACAATAAGGAAAGATTTTGAACTCACCGAAAGAATGATATTGAAATAGAATTATAGAAACAACAAGGGTCCAATAAAAACCATTTTTTTGATTTTGTATGAATTTATTTTTGTACTAAGAAGCATTTCTCCTAGTATCTATAATTACTTATAAAAAAATGTAATTTTTTTAGTAATATATGATATTAGTCTAATTTAAGATGACTCTAAATATAATTTGAATTTGGTTAAAAAAAATACAAAATTTAATTTTTAGTACCTAAATTCGATTTAGTCAACCTTTAATTAGGATAGGTGAGTAGGAGAAGACTCTAATACTAGGGGGGAAAAGTCATTCATATTTATCAACTAGTTTATCAATCCGAACAAACTCTAACTTGAAAGTGATCAAAGTATATATACAATGAACTGAATATGTTAGGCAAATCATGTGATGATGATTATGATATCACTATAATTACTACGATTATAATAATAATTATATAGTAAGGATGAAATAAATCAAATATTAATCACACAAAAATATAATGAGCAAAGGAAGGTTTATCCAGTTGGTAAGGATATAACTTATATTTTCACAAGGACGTGAGTTCGAATCTTGCTATCGATGTGAGGACTTTGTTGATGAGTAATCTGTATGTACTTCTGTAAGCGTTCTTTGAGTCGTCAGACCTGTCCTGAATCTAATGAACTAACGGAACCGAACTCACCTAAACTTTCTTGTAAAAAAATAATAATATTTAGACAACAACAATGGTTTCTGTTTGGTGATCAGGATAAGGGAGGCAGGATATGATAAGCTATCATATCCTCCTTTAATTCGTAGTTTGGTGAACCAGCAGGATAAGATAAGCTTATCCTGTTAGCTTATCATATCCTGTTATTTAGTTATAATTCTATCCTAAGGGTGAAGCTGGGTTAGAACCAACAGTATAGGATAAAAAAATGTTTTCTCTTTTATCTCTTATCCTTAATATTATTATTATTTAATTATGATTTCAAACCTAATTAGTCAACTTTATTACTAATTAAAATATGTGGTTTAATTAGCAATTTTAATAAAAAGTGAAAAAAGTTAATTTTTTATAATTTAAAAAATGGACTAATGTATAATTAAAATGTCGAAAATATATATTATCAAATATTTTTTAATTTAAATGTATAAAAAACCATATAATATTAAATTTTATTTTAAAAAAAAATATAATTTTGATATAAGGATAATTTTATCATTTGTGGATATTTATATCATATCCTATCATTATCTGATATGCATCAAATATCAGACATGATAAGAGCTTATCATGCTTATATCCTATTCTATCTTTATCCAGCTTTCATATTCTATCTGTCTTTATCCTATCCTGACCACAAAACGAGCAACTAGTTAAGAGTAATAATAATGTAACTAAGGACATGTTTTGCGGTGAGTAAATTAACAACTCAGCTCACCATCAAATCAAATCAAAGCAAAAAAAAAAAAAATAATAATCGAAAAAGCAGAATCAAAATGGAAAACTAAAACTAGTGAAATTAATTACCGATAATGAGTCACGTTCATAAGAAATGGGGGAAATTAATTACAAAATTCCATGCTTGTGTGTTTTAGTGTATTGGAAATTTGTTTAAAAATGGGATGTTATATAAAGACATATATTAATATGCATATGCATGCGTTGGAAGGCATCATATATTCCTAAAACTCAACACCTACCACTGATAACTTCATCCCTTCCTCTTTATCATCATCATCATCATCATCATCACTGATATTTCCATCTATGTCCCTCAGTCCACGACCACACTACCACCTTAAAACCTTTGTGTTTTTGTTCTTAACAATGAGATAGTTCCAGCCCATCTTAGATTTACACTCACAGTTTTCACATCCCACAAGACCCACATACCATTTTGATTCACCTATATAGTACTTGCTTTTTTCTTCACAACTCCCTAGATTCGTAGTTCCTTCCCTTTTGCTATTATATGCTTTTGGTTCCCCATTTACTCAAAGATCTGTGCTTTTGTGTCTGTTCTTCTGTTTGAGCTTGGTAACTTGTGATGGGGCAATTTCTCAGATCTGGGATTTGAGGGTTGTCCTTGTCCTTGTGAATGAATATAGGTAAGTGTAAGAGTAAGACTATGTTTTCATTTTTGCTTCATGGTTCATTTGAGTTAAATTTTTAATCTTTATGTTTTGTGTTTCCTAGTTCCTTGACCTTCCAATCTGTTTAATTGTCACATTGCCCTGAAATGGTAATGCACAAGTGTTAGATTTGAATCATTTGATGATTAATTGCTTATCTCTTTGTATTGCATATTGTAGGCATCAAATCAAGGCTTTCTTTCTAAGAAATGGGTGCTAATCTTAATGATGAATTATCAAAGAAAACTCCCATATTTAGTCTTAAGGTTTGGGAAATAATTGGAATTGCAGTTGGGTTGTTTATTATTGTCATCCTATCTGTGCTTTCACTTTGCCTTACTTCAAGGAAAAAATCTAGAAAAGTTAAGGACAAGATACCTCTTAGTCAAATACCAATTGTCTCAAAGGAAATCAAGGAAGTGAGGGTTGAGCAAGTATCAAGGAATGGATTTGCTCCTCGTGATGGAATACTACTTACCATTCATGATAAATCCAGTGACAAAGATTCAGATAAAGTCATGGTTCATTTAGGTGTGGGGAAGATGAAAAATGGGGATAGTAGTAGTCATTCAGATTCATTTCATCACATAGAGAAAGATGGAGGTGGGTCACAGTCAGGAGAAGAAGGTAGCTCTGGCACTGTGACACTGTACAAGCAATCTTCTTCATACCCTATAACAGCTCCTTCACCCCTATCTGGCCTTCCAGAATTCTCTCACTTGGGTTGGGGTCACTGGTTTACCTTGAGGGATCTTGAACTTGCTACAAACCGTTTTTCCAAAGAAAATGTCCTCGGCGAAGGAGGGTATGGAGTTGTTTATCAGGGACAGTTGATCAATGGGACTCCCGTAGCAGTTAAAAAGATACTCAACAACATGTGAGTTCCAGTACAATGTTCAGGCTAGTTACCTTAATTGTTTTGTTCTTATTCCTCTCAATTCTGCTGAAATTTAACTCGTAAGTTATTTTTAGCAGTGGTCAAGCAGAGAAAGAATTTAGAGTTGAAGTTGAAGCTATTGGCCATGTCCGACACAAAAACTTGGTTCGCCTTTTGGGGTACTGCATTGAGGGGACTCACAGGTACCACCCCAATTCTCGATTATAATATAGTGTCATCTCAACATTTAGGATCGCAAATATTCTGCTTAAATAAATTGTTGCTGCCAGAATAATGGTAATCTTATGAATATGACTTGTATGCTCATTAACCTGATAGCTGGTGGTGAAATTAGTCTCACATTCATTGAACATATCTTTCTTTTAAATGCGGTATATTTGCAGGATGTTAGTCTATGAGTATGTCAATAATGGAAACTTGGAGCAATGGCTTCATGGAGCTATGCGTCACCATGGATATCTTACCTGGGAAGCACGTATCAAGATTCTCCTTGGCACAGCCAAAGCGTAAGTCTGCATCCATGCTTCTTCTGACTTTATTGCTCCTCATTTAAAGCAATATATGGCCTGTTTGTTTCCACGTCCAGTGGACGTGACCGTGGAAGCTGCATTTGGCAGCTTCTACTTTTAAGCAAAAACATATTACCAAATTGCCATTGTATCGTGATTTTAATGCCAAACTTGATTTTCAACCGTGTAAACAAACACGCACATACTTGTTTTAGGCTTGCGTATTTGCATGAAGCAATTGAGCCAAAGGTGGTACATCGAGATATCAAGTCGAGCAACATATTAATTGACAGTGACTTCAATGCCAAGGTTTCTGATTTTGGCCTGGCAAAGTTATTGGGTGCTGGGACGAGTCATGTCACAACGCGAGTTATGGGAACCTTTGGGTTAGTATTTTTATGCTCTCCCCTTTAGAGCAGTGAACTTTTCCCATGCTCCATATTGTTAAACTTTTTTGTAAGAAAAAATGATTCTTATATTCTTTTTTTTTTTTTTTTGCTTTAAATATTTAACAGATATGTGGCTCCTGAATATGCAAATACTGGGCTTCTAAATGAAAAGAGTGATGTTTATAGCTTTGGTGTTTTGCTATTGGAAGGAATTACTGGAAGAGATCCTGTTGACTACGGTCGTCCAGCGCAAGAAGTGAGTAAACTTTTATCTTGGGAACAAATCCAGCTTGAAGTATTAGTGTTTGACTGTTTGTTTTCAACATAATGCCAAATAATCCTGAAGCATTAGCTGTAAGTTTGATTAATTCAGCCAATAAAGGTAATAAAGAAGTTTGCATAGTTGCCAGCAAACTTAGGATAAAAATTGCGTAAATTCTTCTAGCTACATGCTTTTAACATTAGATCAATTCATATGAGAAATATAGCTCATACCATTCAGTTTTCAATTGTCTGGTGGATCTATGATCTCTAGTTAAAGTTATTCTTGTAGCAAAAATGAAACAAGTTAATCTCCACTCAAGTGACCCCTTAAAAAACAGTAAACATGAATATCACTAACATTCTTAAAAATGCTAGTTACTAATTTGTTTGCATCTTCTTTATTGTCACTACTATTCTACTACTGCTGATATTAACTTATTATTATTACACAGAGGAACCCTCCTATGAAGCAAAATTTACTATCCTGCCCTTTTAAACCTTATCCCCGATAGGCCCGTGACACACGTGTGTAGGAGAAGAAGAAGAAGGGAGGGTAAGCCCGGTAACCAGGGCCCGCAGAGGCAGGGAAATGGGTTATGGGCCTAGTAGTTAAGGCCTACGTGTGTATGAAAGGAGAAAAAGAGAGGATATCATAGGGAAAGAAAAGAAGGATTTGGTTGATGGAGGGAGAGAGAGAGTGTCATAACAGAATGGACAGGTGGCAGAGGGAGAATGGGGGAGAAGATACAGGAATAATCATTGGGGAAGGAAAGGAACGAGATTACATATGGAGGGGGCGTAAGCCACGTAACGGTATTGGGGGTTATGAAAATACTGGCATAGATTGGTTAGCCTTAGGGCTAGATTGGGTCTCTATCATCTTTCTTGCATATTCATTCTTGTTTTCTTTCTTTGTTTAGCTTGATTTCCAGAGGAATTTACCTCTGAGCACCACTCCATTGTTAGTTGAATTTAATCAGTGAATTAGCAGTTCCTATCAATCTCCAATCTTGAAAATAGTCCAACATCATACACAGTTGGCCTCCTTAAAATTTTGGATATAATTTGAAGAGTTCACGATCATATTCATTTTGGACGCGTTTGGGTAAACAACTTAATTAAACACTTATTTAATAAGCTTTTTTGAAATAAGCTAAAAAAAGCTTATTTTCATAAGCTTCTCTGATAAGCTTATTGAAATAAGCTAAAAAGAGCTTATAGCAAGGTCATAAACTATTTTCATAAGCTTATTTTCATCAGTTATTCTCATAAGTTCAAATAAGTTCTCAATAAGCTCTTCCAAGCGCCCTCTTTAACTACACAATATACGAACTCTGACTTGGAACCTGCAAAGAAGAGGCATTATTTTGTGTTAAGGGCTGTGAATATCCCTCTTCAGGACCTTTTGCTTGATTATTAACAAGAATTGCTCGTGTGTGTTCTTTAGTTACTTATTTCTACATGAGAGTTTTGACTAAGGTTTACCATGAAACTGCAACAATGCTCTCAGGTGAATCTGGTTGATTGGTTGAAGATGATGGTTGGAAACAGGCGATCAGAAGAAGTAATGGACCCAAACATTGAGGTGAAGCCATCAACCAGAGCTTTAAAAAGGGCTCTATTAACTGCATTAAGATGTGTAGACCCTGATTCTGAGAAAAGGCCCAAGATGGGCCAAGTTGTACGTATGCTGGAGTCAGAGGAATACCCTTTACCAAGAGAGGTTTGTTTTTCCCACTTTGTCATGATTTTAATTCTCCATCTTTTTTGTTTTATCTTTTTAGTTGTCTCTCTACTTTCATGTATACACTCAAACTCAATTCTTGTTTTGTTTTTTTGGGTAATAAATGGTCATTAAAAGCTTAGTAATGTTGTGTGGCTTGTAACACCAATGGAGGCATGAAATTGGTGCAAGTGTGTAAAACTTTGATCCATAGGCAGATGGTCCAATATTTTATTCATCATATATTTTTGCTGTGAAAGTATATGATATCAATAAAGTAGTTATATTATCCTTCTGGAAGTTTATCACACAAGCTCCTTTCTTTAACCCATTTCCACTGCCTTTTTTCTTCACAAGATGAATTTAGGGGACGTTTGGAATAGTTTATAGAGAATTTATTTCAGTTTATCTTATAATATACACATTTAAGCAGGTGTTTGGAAGAGCTTGTAAAAATAACTTATGACCTTCCTATAAGCTCTTCAGCTTATTTTGATAATTTTGTCAAAGAAGCTTATGAAATAAGCTAAAGAGAGCTTATAGGAAAGTCATAAGCTCTTATGTGATGAACGCTTATTAATAAGTGCTTAATTAAGTTGTTTAGCCAAATGCGTCATTATTGTCCTTTCTTGTTGCATCTTGCATATGCTCATATTAGGGATCAATGGTTTTATCAGATAGTTTTAAGCTAACATTTGATTTCATCCATTCTGTGAATGCTCAGGACCGAAGGCACCGAAGAAATCGAGGGGGTAGTGCAGAAATTGAATCCCAGAAGGAATTTTCTGACACTGACAGGAGTGAGATTCAGGGTTCATAAGAGAGCAGAGGGAGGGTAACAGCAGACATGACCCAAAGACAGATTCTTTTTGAGGATCAATGGGTTACTGTAATGTATAAAGTGGTAGGGGTATTTTTATTTTTCAAGCTTTTTAACTTGTTAGATTATTGGATGGGCATTGCAGAGGGATTGGCACTGGGCACAGCTGGAGATATATATTTTTTTTAATTTTTTTCCTATGCTTTGGTTTTTCTTATCTCCTTTTGTTTGTAGAAGGATAGATATTGTTTGTGTATGAAGGTGGGGTGGTATTGCTAAGAACCCAAAATATTGGGGTTTGTACATAATTGGGTATCTTTCCAATATTTGTTCGATAAATTTGTTTGGCTTGCCACTGGGGGGGGAAAGTAAAAGGAGGCAACTTATATGCAATTTCATAGATGTCCATAGTGCTATTTTCCAATTTGAAAACGGCTTTTTTAACAACTCATAAATGAAAATATGTGTAATAACACATGTTCTATTTTCATTAAAAAATAATAACACTACAAGCACCTAGAGATTTGTATCTAAGTTTTGTCTAAAGTAAAGAAGATCAGTTTATGATTTTGGGAAGGATTTAGGTGAAGTTTTCTTTGTGCTTGTGATGACATGCTCCAATAAAAACATAAGCATGCGTATTATTTTTTCATATATCATTAATGAAAACTTAAAAAAGTGATGGCTATGTTATGTTTTTATTATAGAATATCCTTTCGAGAAACCCCTGAGATCTTTTGGTTAGGTTCGTACTAAAATTTCCCGAACCTTAAAACTATATTACAAGTAAGAAATGAAACACTCAAATTAAGTTTTAGCCTGATAATATATATAAATATTACATATAGAAAACCAAGCTAATTTATATTTTAACTCGTCCCACACCACCATTTGGAGTTGTATATAATGTATTAGGTTACAGGAAGCACCTATATGAGATATGAACAAGATATGATGTTGATATGTACATACAGGGATTTTTTTTTGGTAGATAGTACATACAGTAAATTTTAAAATTATACAAAATGATATTTGTTGAGATCATATATCGACTAGAGATATGATCAAAATAGTTTTTATAAGGCTTGGGCAATCGTAACTTCTTAAGCTAACTTTTGGGGTTGAGTTAGGTCCAAACCCAAATTCTAAGATGATATCAGAGCCTAGGTTCAAACCCAAATTCTAAGATGGTATCAGAGTCTATCCGAGATCCGTTAAGAAACCCACAGATGTCCAGTCCTACATCACGCTCCAGATGTCCTGGGCATGAGGGCATGAACGGTGTGTGTTGAGAGTCCGGCATTGGACTAATGTTTCAGGCTCGTTGGAATAACCCAATTATGTCATAGCAATTCTGCTTGCATTCTCACCAAATTTTAACCGAATTGCCATCTTATATGAAGATATATGTATACAATTTCCTTATCTTTTTCTACCATTCTAAAAAAAAAAATTAAGGCCCAAACTGATCTTGGAAGAAAAAAAATTAGGAAACCCACTTAATTCTGAGAAATGAAAAAACTCAGTTAGATCTTTAATAATCTTGAACGTTTATCAAAATAGTCCCTTAGGGAGGACTAACGCATCCCTAAAATTTATCCTTAAAAGGATTAATTTGACTAACATTTGAGATGTTTGAGGATTGAGTTGAGATTTCTTATTTTTTGAAGACCAAATGTGTGCCTTCTTGTCTATCCCTTTAACCATAAGACTGCTTATTTTCTCTTGCATGTGAATCACAAAGTTGCATACAACGATTATACATACCACCCATAAAGAATGAGGGGAGAGCTTGTTCTTAGGCCGTAACTCTCTGAATTATCCTTTTAATAAAGGCTAATTATCATGCTTCTCTTCAATTTCACTCATATTTATTCTGGGTGAGGAGTGAGGAGATCTATCTCAAAATATCAATCTAGGTGTGTGCAAGGGAATCTATTATAATTTTATGAGTAAGTTCAATTTCAAATTTAATCTTCAAGATTATCAAAGTATATGTAGAACCGATAGAAGAACTTAAATTTCAAATTTTGTTTGCGGGGGCTTGAACTTAAGCACTCAGGTTTTGTTTATAAAAAAGCCCAAAAGAATGTTCTTAGTGGCTATTGATAGTTTGTTCATGAATGATGATTAATACAAGCAATATTCATCAACAGAGATTGACACATCTGATCAAGCCTTCCACCCACACTCGTTGTGGCTTGAGTTCATTTCTCAGTTTCTCCTATTGGTAGGCGATATGTAAATTCCACTATAAATCTTCGTTGAGGTTGATGGTCTTCCCTAACCTTGTAAGAGGACATACCTTCCACTAATCTAAACTTTTTCTTCATAAAAACAAGTACAAGCAATATTCGAATCCAATAATTTTCCTTTTTTTTCCATTCGCTATTTTTAGGGACAACAAAAACGTAGCAAGGCAAAATTGATTTCCCCTAATTAGTTCACGGGACCTAATCTAATAGGAAAAAACTTCTCTAAAGTAAATTTGTCTCTAAAGTTAACAAGTAAACATATTTATATCATTGATTTAATAGAGTGAGTTAAAATCTCTATACATCAATGTAAGGTACTTGTTTTAATGAATTAGAGGACTCGATATTCTTTCGTGTCACTGAGATCAAGGACTTTGATCTTTGAACAACAAAATAACAACTATAAAGAATAGAAAACGATCATGATGATATTTGATTTCCAATTTCATACATATTATTTAACAGTCCCTAGTAGACTAGTATGTTCTAAATGCTTTTGTCAAAAAAAAAAAAACTTTGTTCTAAATACTTAGCTCAATATTATTATATATACTTTTTAATGTAAAAAAGAAGTAACAAAAAGTAGAGATGTAGAGAGAGAAGGCACAGAGTAAAACAGGACTCAAAAGAAAAGGCAAAACCAAACCACATATCTTTGACATGAAAGCATCAAGTAGAACAAGCCTGTTCTTGAGGCTTTTCCCACTTGAGAGACTTCACCACCTCCCAGGTGAAGTCAGGGTCATCTCTTCCAAAGTGACCATAAGCCAGCAGTTTTCAAGAACCTTCCATTTCCACCCCTCTTAAGGTCCAAATTAATGGAAATCATTCCTGGCCTGAAATCAAAATTCTCCTTCACAATCTTGAGAATCTCCTTGTCTGGTATCTTCCCAGTCCCATAAGTGTCAACAAACACTGATAATGGCTCAGGAACACCAATTGCATATGAAATTTGCACAATGCACCTTCTAGCAAGTCCACTAGCCATAATGCTCTTTGCAGCCTGTCTAGCAATATAAGCTCCACTCCTATCTACCTTGGTAGGGTCCTTCCCAGAGAAAGCACCACCACCATGAGCTCCCCAACCACCAAATCAGAATATTTTGAATTGACAGGATCACAGATATTTTGAATAAAATTTAGTCCAAAACATCAAATTCCATGTTCATTTTCTCATTCAGGAAATCATCTCATTTAAGCATAAAGAAGCAAATACTTTATGTTTTAAAGCTTTCACCTGAAGGAAGAGATGTTTAACAACTTTTGAGGTATTGATCCACCAAACTGGTTGTTCTTGACATTCCTGCTCAAATTAGGCAAAATAAGAATCAATTTAGTTAATTTGAAGGACTCAGTCACCTGTAAATATTCTCCCAAACAGTTAGGGTTATAGAAGTATACCTGTGAACCTCCATAGCTTCCATAAGCAGCCTACGATTTACGAAATCCCTAGCCTCAATAAAACTGTTGGATTCAGATATTGTAAAACTTATCTAAATGTTAGGTTCAAAAGGAAAAAAAAAAATTGCAGATAAAAATTGGGGAAAACGAAATTGGAAAAAGAAGCAACAATACTCACCTACGATTAAGTCAGCGCGAACAGAGATGAGGGAAAGATACAGCCGCGCGCGGTGGCGAACGGCGGCGATGCAGGGTGGTCACAGAGAGGAAGCGAGAGAGCAAGGAGAGAGTTAGGAAAAAGTCAAAAAATGAAAAATAGAGATTTGCGGTGAGCGTGGATCGAACACGCGACCTTCAGATCTTCAGTCTGACGCTCTCCCAACTGAGCTATCCCCGCTGCTGATGTTAATTCCTTAATTTAATATCTTATATAATACTAGAAGCTGCTAAGAACATGAAATTCAGATCTTAGGCTTGCCACAAAATACAATAGAATACTTCTTGAAAGAGGTTGATTATGTTACACATTAATTTATACATACGAAATTGCGAATTCATTTAGAAAAATCTAGTGTTATACAATACAAGATACAACACTCCTCTTTTTCTTTCTTTATTTCCCTTGTAAAGCTATGTTGGATGATTATACTTCAAAATGACTAAGCACCTTATTCTATTTAGTAAAAATTAACGGATAAGCATCAATAATAGATGAATTTATAAATTGATAGCGGATGAGTTAGCTAATAGTAAATAATGAATAAGCTAGCTATTTCGATTTAAAGTATTTGATAAAATTAAGGGATGAACTAGCTGATAAATACAAAATGACAAAAAAAAAAATGTTTATGTACTTTTTTTATATGAATTATATATATATATATATATAATATTTATTTTAAAATAATTATCATTTTTAATAATTTAATTTATTTTGAATTATTTATCATCTAAAAAATTAAAATATTAATTTTTTATTTTAAATTATTTTTATTAATTTAAATGAGATAATATAAATAAAATATCATATTGATATGTTTTTTATATAAATTTTACTATTTTATAGATAAAAATATATTCTCTATTATTTTTATCAGACATATATATCTAGTTAGTGAAATGAATTATTAAATATATATTTTAATAGAGTATTTTATTTTATTTAATAGATGATATTTTATTTTATTTAACACAGGATAAATGAGGAATTTAACTAAAATAGTAAGGATAAAAATGAGAAAAATATAATAAGCTATAAACTATAAATTCAAACGCTACTTCAAGTAGCATCGTACAAAATTGCTATAAGTTAGTGAAAAAACACTATAAGTTAGCGAGAGAAACATTTACCAAACAAAGTTATAAGCTGATCCGCTATAAACTAGTGATTTGGCCTTGCCAAATAAAAACTATATGTACCATATAGATTAGCAGATACGTGAAGTTTAGGACAACTTCTTTTCATTGGAAAAAGCTTTTTTCTTTCCTATAAAAAGTTGTTTTGAAATTTAATCTAACATGTTTGACAAATTAGCTTAAAGTGTTTTTTTATTATAGAAAAGGGTGATTTTTCGGAAAGATAAAAGTTTAAACCTTATTCGAAAAAAACTTTTGATTATTTTGAAACTAATCACAGTTTTCTATTTTCTCTTATATAACTAACCATCAAACAAATATTATTATTCTACACAAACAAATTCAGACTTTTTTAAATTTACTGTATAAAATCAATTATTTTACATCATCCAAATGAAATAATTTATCTTAAAATCGTTTTTTAGCAAACATATCCAAACAAAAATCAATTATGATTATAATCGTTTATTACAATAATCAATTATACATATAATCTATGGAAATAATCTAATTTTGACAGCTATCCTAAACACATTGAGAAGTAATTTGATTATAAAAAATTACTTTTATATAATAAAAGTACAAAAAAAACGTATGAAGTTATTTTTTTAAATTAATATTTTATTAACATATAAGTTTTTTTAATTGTAGGTTTTTATGTTGTTTATTCGGCTTTTTTGCATTTTTAAAAGTTGTAATATTTCTTTGTCTTTCAAAATGATTATTTACCTTTACCTTTTGTTGATTAGTTAAACCAAAAATTGGAACCCCCCTCACCCCCAAACCAAAAATTGGAGTGTGGGATGATAGTTGGCAACCTAAACACTATGAGCCAAGGAGATGATAAAGAAATTGAACAATGTGGGGGAAGAAACAGCTTATAACACAAACATAAGTTTTTAGATGCGAACGATATAACGTTTTTAGGAACATAACATTTTCTCTTTCCAACCAAAATATCCAAACATAACTTTACTTTAAAAACAAGGGTTGATACATTTGGTCAAGCTTTTCGTCCGCACTCGCTGTGGTTTGATTCTCGGATCTCCCCTATTGATAGGCAATATGTAAATTCCACTATAAATCCTCATAAAAGTTGGTGGTCTTTCCTGACCTTGCTGGGGACATGTCTTCCCTGAATCAAAACTTTTATATACAAAAAAATAATAATTGAAAAACAGCTTTTTTTTCTCCTTAACGTTGGTTTCCAAAAATTTAATCCTTATAAACATCCTTTGAATGCTACAAAGCATATATAGGCAAAAATCTTAAAATAATACCTAAAAAATTTTATTCCCAAAATATATTATATTAATTATTTTTCAAACCATCCAACTTTCTTTAACACGGAAAGTCGATTTTTAGAAACCGACTTTCCACTTACATTTTTTAATTATTAAAAATATTTATTGATTTTTGAAATTTAAAAAAAAAAAGGAGAAATAATAAGGGAAAATGTATACTTTGAGTATGAGTGTTTATCAACGGATCCAAACTAATTCAAACGATAAAAATCGCTTTTTTTTCATTGAATGGGATTTTGGATCCCCTAGTAAAGACTGATCCAATCCAATCCAAATCGACCTACTATATACATATACTATTATTTTTGAAATTATAGTACTACTCATACTTAAACATTGTTTTTCATACTTCTTTGGACGAACACTTTCATTCTCTTTAATATTTTTGTTGGAATTGTCAAATATTAGAATTTATAGTTATTTATGTACATAGGAATCACTATATTCATGTTCTAGAAAATATCATGCATGTACTTAGGAACTAGAACTACATTAATTCTAGTATATACAAGTTTAATGTTGTTCTTCGACATAATATAACTATGTAAGGATATATCAGTAAAAATCAAATTATCCAATTCAATCCGAATCATATTTAATTAGATTGGATTGAAATTTTTTAAGAAAGGATCAAATCATATCTTTAAACGCCCCTGACTTTGAGAAATAATTATTTTAATATACCCGCCGCAAATATAAAAGTGAGCAAATAGTCATGAATGCCCTAATTTGAGCAAATATGCATTATAAAAAGCGCGGTTGTTTGGCACTGGAATTGTAATAATAATATAATTACGAAAACGTGAATTACTTGAATGTGCTGGTCCCGTAGCTCAGTTGGTTAGAGCGTTGGTCTTATGAGCCGAAGGTCGCGGGTTCGAGCCCCGCCGGGACCATATATTATTTTATATTTGGCAAGTATCTTTTCTGGTTGGTTCCATTTCCAACCGTTTTGCGATAATTGGTATTTACACGCCGGAAATGCCAATGAAGTAGTAATAATAACCATTATACGGTACAATAACACAAGAATGGTTCCAAAATTTGAACCTTTATCACTACTCCATCCTTTCATTATAATAAAAAAAAGTGAACAACAATTTATCAAATTAACATTATTTATATTTTTTTATTTTTATAAATTCTGTTATCATTAATGATAAACTACATTCAACAAAAAAAACAAGTATTTCAAAACATTGATAATAAAACAAAATACAGCTATTGATCACTCAAATGTTTCACTTTGAAAATAAAAAAGTGATAGTTTCGATTAATGCATCACATAACAATATTCTAAAAACATAATTAGGGATAAAATTGACAAAAAACATTTGATATTACATTCAAAATAGAAAATGACATATTTTAGGACAATTTTTTTTTTTTTTTTTTTTTATAAATGTGACATATAATGTTAGGGCTGGAGTATAATACAACAAATCATTTGTACACTAACACTAGATATGATATGACTAACTAGAACAGAATTTCTGCTAAGAAAATATGAGCCAGCTTTCTTAGCACACTTTTCATTAAACAGATTAGGGAAATTATATCATTAACAGTTTAGAAAATGTAATGATATCTTAATACTGTGTATTTAACTGAGGACTAGATAATGTAATGATATCATTAACAGTTTATCATTAATGATAAACTACATTCAACAAAAAAAACAAGTATTCCAAAACATTGATAATAAAACAAAATACAGCTATTGATCACTCAAATGTTTCACTTTGAAAATAAAAAAGTGATAGTTTCGATTAATGCATCACATAACAATATTCTAAAAACATAATTAGGGATAAAATTGACAAAAAACATTTGATATTACATTCAAAATAAAAAATGATATATTTTAGGACAATTTTTTTTTTTTTTTTATAAATGTGACATATAATGTTAGGGCAGGAGTATAATACAACAAATCATTTGTACACTAACACTAGATATGATATGACTAACTAGAACAGAATTTCTGCTAAGAAAATATGAGCCAGCTTTCTTAGCACACTTTTCCTTAAACAGATTAGGGAAATTATATCATTAACAGTTTAGAAAATGTAATGATATCTTAATAATGTGTATTTAACTGAGGACTAGATACAGTCGGTGCCAGTAGTGGTAACAAGCCATGAAATATTATAGCTTTAAAACAGAATGAGATAAGACAAAATATTAATGGTGACAATCTGCAAGGTTTTAATTTCCGTCCAAAAATAAGGAACAAAAATGCATGCAATCTCAAGCTGGAACCATTTCAAATATCAGATATTGATTCGTTTATATATTTCCTTTGATCATATTCTTCATAACAATCTATGTGTCTTCTCTCTTCTCCACTTGACCAATTGACAAGAAAAAACAATTGAGATGATCTATTTTCCCTATATAGTGTATCAGTGCTTTATAGAATTTAACACTTCATAGCAAACATCATCAACTAAAGATAAAAGAAAAATTTCATGCTTGCAACACGTCCCTTCTTTTCAATCTTATTCCTTCTTGCCTGATATAGAGTTATATTCATCAGAACACCACCAAAATAGTTTCAGGAATAGAAACATGATGATAATGGTAACAAAAAGTATTATGCTTTATGCTTCAGACATGATGCAATCAATAGCCTGTTTGCAGATGCTGGTCATTGTGGCCTCTGGTCCATAAACCTGAAATCACAAGATTACCACAATCACACAACAAAAGACAAAAAAAAAATGGTATTTCGACACTACATATCAAAGATTTAAAAACTTAAAACAAAATGGTAGAGAACTCTCAATGCAGACACTGAGACACCCCACTTGTTATGCTTTGAAATCCTCGAGGCTTAATGTCAAAGTGTTAAGGTTAAGAACTATAAGTTACAAGATTTCTCAATAATTTACTCCAATTATTAGTACAGTTTAACTACAAACCAAAAAACATTTAGTAACCAGACACTAGTCTTGGATTCTGATAACTAAAAGTTGCTAGGTATGCAACTGGGCATACTCATGGCACATTTAAATGCAAGGTTCACAGAAAGATTGTCATCCTTACCTGAATTGGTACTCCCAGTTCTTCCCCCAATGCACGCATCTTTGTCAAACCAGTCTCATAGTTTGGACCACCTCTTCTCACATAGATGTGCATTCTTGCTGCTTTAAGCTTTGGTTCCTATAGAGCCATGGGGGAACCAATTCATAATAACTGTCAAATTAACAGCTTCAAGTGGAATAAGGATACACATACAAACAACATACCTTCTCTTTCAGGGCTCGAATAATCCCACTGAATGTGGCAGCAACATCAGTGAAGTTTGCAATGCCACCTCCAATAAGAAGGGCTCTCTTACGGCCATCAGGGTTTGCAGTAGCACACTGCAACACAGTCAAGAGCACAATTTTCACAAATGATTTTAGTGATGAAGGCACTAGCTATAAAAACAAATTAGTGAAACTTAAGCCACAAGAGAAAGAAAACCAATTGGTTTGGATTTTTTACATCAATTACGACTCTTGCATACTGCAACACCTCATCCTCATTTGGAGCTCCACTGTACTCAGCATAGTTTCCAAGCTCTGATGCATAACCTAAATCTCCAACCTAGTAAATAGAAGGTAGATTAAGCCACCAAAATACCTACTAAGAGCTAACCTCCCAATAATCACTCATTGAGGCTGGCTGCCCTTTATTCACATTTTCAGCCAGAACTGAAATAAATCCATTAAAGCATTGCAACTTACAGTATCAGCATAAATAACGCTTGCACCACCTCCAGCTACCATTGTCCAGATGCGTCCTTTTGGGTTCAATACAGTAAATTTCAAAGATGCACTTGTCTGCAATATGAAAAAGAATATATTTTAGTAATCTATACATGAAGGAAAGTTCCATTTGAAATTATTGTACATGGAAGTATGACTTCCCCAACAACAAGATTTATCATATGAGGTCAATATAACTGTGTTCCCAATTTCATTAGAATGATGATGGAAAATACTTAATTCTGATAACATTTTTTTAAGTTTTAAGGATTTTCCCAGTTCTCACTGTGCAGAAGTGCCTTATATTGTACATAGTTCTGGAGGTGCGGCAAATATCATCATTAGCAGGATTAATGTAAGTAAGGCCCACGTAAAATAAACAGGCAAGAGAGGTTGGTGAGTACCGTGCAAGTATCTTGTGCTTAAATGTCCTGTAGATTAACCACTGGGATAAGCTTTATTCAGAAAAAAGAAAAAGAACTTCTGAAGAAGCTAAAAGTTTTTAGCTTCTGAAAAAGGCACAAAAACAACAGCAAATTATAAAGCATAAATTAACTTTTATGGAAAGATAAAAAGCTTTCCTTATTTTATAACAAAAGCGCTTTTGTGTTTTGCACAGAAAAAAAGTTAATCCAACATGCACTTAGGGTAAGGAAATGGGAGGAGCAGAATCTTCTTTGGAGGCAGTATATCATGTGTTAAACCATTGTTGTTCCTTAATGAAATAACTCCTTTGGATATAAGGGTTGCTATAACGGAGGGTCATGTACATGTAAAATACTTTGTGCTGTAACTTCTATTCAATTTCATTTCTCTGTAGAGAAGTCTAGAGAGTGCCTAAAGACCCGCAAAATTCTCAGATAACTGCCTCTAAGAAGAATATAATATTACAGATTCTTCAAATCCTTCAAGTCAGTGAGATCATGAAGAGGCCATTTACTTAAGCATGCATATTTCTGAAGTGATCTGCAAAGAGAGCCTAGTTGGCACGTCATCTTCCTTTAAAAGCCAGAGGAGGTTTGTGCAAGGACTTCTGGATGCTATAGAAGCTTCTTCTTGTGAAGCAGAAGCTTATAGAATAAGAAACCCTCCTTCTCTCAACACATGCTCCCACAGAAATTGCCTGTCCTAATATGATGACGGCTATGCAGATAAAAATAAAATACCTTATCATCCAAGGCATGAATGAAGCTTTCTGTTGAGCTCAGAACTCTTCCGAAAGGCAACGGAAACTCTATATTACCCCACCTGAATGCAATAACAACATATAGATTGGATAACAGCTAGTTATATGCATTAACTGCTAAGTTTCATTGACTTCAAAATTAAACCATTCTGGACATCAATATCAAAAGGATTATACTTGTTGAAGTTCTTGAATGCAGCAGTGTCATCCAATTCCCCTCTCATATCCAGTGGATATGGCTTATCATTCACCATTGTAAATGGATTCATCTCTAGAAAACTGAAGTCCAGATCTAGGGAGAAAATGAGTAAAAAAAGGTTAGACATGAAAATTGTGTATATAAGAATAAGAATAGCCATAATAGTTGTCGTTAGCATTACTAATGAGAAAAATAACGTGCAAAGGAACACTGCGTTGCATAAAATGGAAAATTATGCATTCGATCCCATAGATTGTACAAAGGGGAAAAAAGGCAATTCATATTCATAACTCTCTTTTAACTAACCCAGTACAATTTAGCAAGTTAAGGAAAATGACTTAAAATCACATATTAAAGTTCTACAACATCTTCCAACTCTACATTCCAAAGTTCATATTATGCTTCAGGTTCCAAAACAATCAGAGGATACAATAGTTTTTCACCTTGTTAATTGCATACCTTGAAAGACAGCAAACACACCCCTTATGAAATCGCCAATTTTTTCTCGAATCTGAGAATTGAAGGTAGAATAAACACTTAGTAGATACCCAAGCAAGAAAATAGCTAACAGAAACAGAAAAAAGGGAGTGAACATATATGCATTATCCTTGAAATGCAGAGTGCGAAACCTCAGAAGTCTGGATAAAGATAGGAGAATGTTTAGCACCAAAAGGCATTAAATGCATCCAGATTATGCAGTCACATTAAGTAACATCACCTGTTCACATCTTCAGGATATGCAAAAACGAGAGAAACAGATACAAACATCATAGAAGTGCCAAAACACTCACCTCCAAAGGAAGTGTAGCAATCAATGGTGCACATGCTTCTCGAGTCATAGGTTTCTCCGTTGGAAGGAATATACTTCTAACCTATATGTGATAGCAATCATATATGTCAGTTTATCAGGGCTTCATTTGTTCCAGCTAGAATAATTATGGCAACAAATAGTGGCATAGCACGAAAAAAAACAATGAACACAACATAACTATACATCAATCAATACCTTATCCCAGTTCTCTTCAATTTCTATGCCCCCACATTCTGAGAAGCTGACGGTACAGCCCAGCCTTTCGGAAACAATAGAGAGGTAATACTCTTGTTCATGAGGAACAAATGGTTCAACAATAAATGAAGTTATAGGTGCCTTGCAACCACCCATCTCAACCTAAGGAATAATAAAAACACAGTGAGAGGAGTGTGTTTTTTAAGAACGTAAGAGGAGCAAATATTGACCATACAATTATACATCAATGATCAAGATTAAAAGTTACTTAATAGTCACACGATCATTTAAAAAAATCACATGCATTTATTCTTCTAATCTACTATTCAAATAAAATCCAATGATCAAGATTCACTCCTCTCTCCACCCAAATAACAAATAAACAAGTGTATATATTTAGAGAGAACACTTCGGTGTTATTCTGTAGGTACTTGAGGTGTTGAGTGTTGAGTGTTGTTTTCTAATGAAAAGAATACATGTGTAACAATGTTATATTTTCATTGATGAGCTGCTACATATGTATTCATCTCATTAGAAAAGAGCACCTATAGTACCTATGAAACTGCACCTAACTTTCGTTATATATATATATATGTGTGTGTGTGTGTGTAATAGTGTTATATTTTCATTGATGAATTGTTACATATGTATTCATCTCATTAGAAAAGAGCATCTATAGTAGATATGAAACTGCACCTAATTTATATATATATATATATATATATATATATATATATATATAAAAGAAAAATCCATTTACATCCGTGTAAGTCATTTTTCGCTTACACTCGCTGTCAGTCATTGATTTTATTTTTATTCAATGGTGTAAAATGATTACTAAAGTTAAAATCACAATCACGTTGGTCGAGAGTGGATGTAAGTGAAAAAATGACTTACCTGTTATAAAGGGATACCTACTCTCTCTATATATACCCACACATCCAATACACAACAGTTGAGGAAGATGAAATAAAACAAGCAACAATTAAGTAAAGAATTATTGAGCAGAAGAGGAATAACCTCAACGCCAAGGCGTGCTTTGACAAAGTCTGCTACTTGGGCTATATCTACATTGAGAGCCACTAATCCACTCTTTCCACGCTTCCCAAATAGCATATCAGGCTTCACAACCAACTGGGTGGAGGAAAGCCAAGGGTGTTGGTTTGTCAACTCAGTGAAATCTGTTGATTTTGTGACCTAAACAACAAACCATATTAAACAATCGATGAATTCAGAAACATAGGAAATGAATAACAAATCACACATACATGCATAGAGAGAGTAATTTTAGGATAAGTAGAAGAATTGAATAGAATTATGAGGAACCTGAGCTGATAGGATGTCAAGGTCAATGGAAGCGAGGCGTTTCAGGTGGTCTTTGAGTAGCTTCTTGGAGTGGAATTCTCTGATCTTCTTCCTAGCCATTTACGAGAGACAGAGAGAGAAAAGAGTCTGAATGAATGAATGAAGTTGAAGGATGATAGAGAGAGAGAGAGAGAGAGAGAGAGAGAGGGTAGTAGACTAGTAGTAGTAGTAAATAAAGTAGTGTAATAAAGAGTCATTAGATGGTCGTTGGAACAACACAAGCGCACGACACGAGGGCGGGTACTGGGTAGGTGTCTGTCTCTGCTGCCTGCCAGATCATTGCCAATATTCAATTCAATTTTCATTTTGGTCAGTATTCAATTTCCATTTTCAAATCACAATAAATTATGTTAAAGTGCTAACAGTAACTAAGTACTAGATTTTTGTAAACAATATATGGTTGTTCATCAGCCTGATATCATGGTAGTTATGGAAACAAGAGTTAACCCTCAAAGACTCCCAAAAAAAAAAAAAAAATCTTTCACGGCTCTTTTGATGGTCAGGATAAGATAATGACGAATATGATATGAGAGCTGAATAATGATAGAATACAAGAATGATAAACTCTTATCCTATCCGATGTTTGATGTGCATCAGATAAGGATAAGATATGATATAAAATATTCACAAATGACAAAATTACCCTTATATCAAAATTATATTTTTTTCAAAAAAAATTTAATATTGTTTGATCTTTTTATACATTTAAATTTAAAAATATAAAAAATATTTGATAATATATATTTTTGCCTTTTTAATTATACATTAGTCCATTTTTTAAATTATAAAAAATTAAATGAAAAATTAACTTGTGATATTTTTTTTAATTTTTATAAAAATTAAACCACATATTTTAATTAATAATAAGGTTGACCAATTAGGTTGGAAAAAACACTTTCTTATCCTATCCTGGTGATTCTAACCTAGCCTCTCCCTCAGGATATATAGAATTATAACTAAGTAGCAGGATATGATAAGATGATAGATAAACTTATCTTATCCTGGTGGTTCACCAAACTACGAATTAAATCATGCTATGATAATTATCTCTCTTATCCTGATCTCTCTTATGGTAGGGCGTATGCAGGTGGAATTGTGGTGGCTTAGAAGATTGATACTGTTTAAGTAATTGTCATTGCTAAGGAATTTTGATATCTCCATCTCAAGGTTACTTTTCACAAGAGTAATGAGTTTACTCTTATGTATGCTAGTCCTATTGAGGAGATCAGGAGTAGGTTATGGTCTGATTTGAGATCTTTTGCTTCAAGTAATCCGAGGCAGTGGTTAGTTGCAGGTGATTTTAATGATATTGCTTCTCAAAGTGAGAAGAAAAGGGGAACTCCTATTTCTCAAAGGAAATGTCGTAATTTTTTTTTTTTTATAGGACCAACACTTGTAAGTTGATAGATCTTTTAGCCATTGGAGCTAAATTTACCGAAAGAGGTCCATTATTGAAAGGCTTGATCGAGCATTGTGTAACGATAATTGGAGATTGCAGGTTTTCCTGATGCCGTTGTGAGAGTGCTGCCTAGAGTGGACTTTTCTGATCATCATCTTATTCTTATTCTTTTGCATGGTTTTTCAGGTATTCCTTCATCCAAAACTTTTAGATTTGAGAGTGCTTGGATGACTCATTCTTTCTTCAAAGAGACAATTCCGAGAATCTTAGTTATATGGAGGAGGTGCTTCGGTGTTGGAATGTTCTTACCGTTGGAAGTATTCGTAATCAGAAAACCAAGAGACACTATGTTGTCCCTTATTTGATGTTAAAAAATCTTTATCCATTCTATAAAAAGGACGAAGGATAATATAAGAACAGAAACAAATAGTTATTATGCATTGAACCTCTGAAGGTGAGTGGGTCGAGGATGAAGTGCAACTTAAAGGGATGATTAATTCTTTTTATCAATATTCGTTTATAGAGGATGAGGTTGTATAAGATTGGTACCAAACGAAATACTCTTATCTGAGGCTTTCTCAATCTAATTTGGATAAGTTGAGTAGTTCCTTTGAGGACGATAAAGTTAAGAGCATTGTTTTTAGGGTGGGTGCTTGGTGTTATAGCTGGAAAACACTTGGTGTGCAAAGAAATCGACCTTCATAGTAGACATGCTCGAAAACTCACAAATTCGGTGAAGCCTGGAGGACTCTAGCCATTTAAATAGAGGTTATTCCTTAGGGCTGCAACATCTTCAATAACGAGAGTGATAATCTAGTCTATGATTTCACTTCTACAGGCTTTGGCAAGTTTGAGACAGTTTTATTCGAAAACGGGGAGGTTATTTGCCTATGAGCAATTATCAACTACCTGCACAATTTCTTGAGAGCGAAAATTATCAACTACCTTGCCACGATGGTCCCGACAAATGACTGTAATATCACCAAATTCCTCGATTCTTGTCAAAAGTCGCATCCAGATTCCATTTTATAGGTCCTTCCAAAGGGGGTCTCCAATAAATGCCTTATACCTATTTTATTACAAAATTCATCAAAGTGGTTGTTTTGTCTGTGCTATTTGCTTCATTTAAAAGAGCAAGGTTGGATAATGTCAGATTAAGGATGAACCAAGGATTAGGAGTTTTGCTTTCAAAACAAACTTGGTTTCTACCATTCCAAATAACCTACAACAAATTAGCAATTAGAGAAATCCCTAGAGGGGCATATTTTCCTCTTTCCTTTTCAGAGATGAATTTTATCTCAATGCCATGAGTCATGCCTTGAAATATGCTCAAATTTTGGAAATAATTGTAAAATTGTAATAGGAAGCTAAACCAAATAGGTTCAGTCCAATCACATTGTAAAAAAGCATGCTCAATAGTTTCATCTTCTTAAGTGACATATAAGGCATATATATGATTGTGATATTTATTTTTAAATAAATTTGATATTGTCGGTAGAAAATTCTAACAACATTCTTCCTTGTTACCTAGCACATGACTTAACAGTGTAGATATATGTTTTGGAATAAGGCCAAACCATGTTATTCTTAGTTGGGATAATACACAGGGGATCAATCCCTGCTAAGCTATGTGGCCCTAAAGACTTCAATCCACAGAGGCTACCCACAACTTTCTTGATCTCCAGTTCGCATACTAGTAAGCATAAAGTTGTATTCATTTTCTGTGTGACTTGTATATAGGAATAAAGTAGATCACCCAATGCTAAACCTTTTGACCCTCTATATTAAAGATAGCCTCACACTGATTTTCAAAAACTTTAAATATTTCTTCTGAGGCTTCCGCCTACTCACCCTAGGTATATATTCTTTAACCATACTATTCTCTTTCTTCTCCTTTGTTGAATAGTGTTAACATGAAAGAATTTAGAATTATTACTCCCTTAATGCAACCACTTTAGTCTAGAGTTTTGTCCCCAAAATATTTCCTCCTACTTCCAAAGATCATCGAACTTTTTTTTGACAAGCGTAATCTTCTCTAAGCTGAGGTCAAGATCCTACAACTATTGTAATGTGATTTACTTCTGTTATATATAACTTAACAATCTCCCAATCAACTCTTTTAAAAGTTTATTTGCTCTCGGTTTGCAACCACTGCTTACATTTCTTTGCTTTTTAGATTTGTATCCCAATTCAAATCTGCAACTTCCCTTTCTTCCCATCACAGAGATACATTGCACGAACAATCTTGGTGCTCAAGCCTGAAAGCTTCAAATTTAAAATCCATTATCCTTCTTTCTTTGGGGCATGTGTTGAGAATGTGGGGGCTGTGATTTGAGCTTAGCAAGAGGGGCTATAATTTCAGCATTAAGAAATTGCACCTGCCACGGCCAACTTCCGAGAATCCTACCATTTCTCTCTTGAGTAATACATCCATTTTTCTAATTCATGATAATGTATATCTGATTTTGGCATTGAGACTTTAGGCCCAACATTCCACGTTGATACTTCATTGAGATCCTTGATACAAACTCACCATCTATTGTCATCTCTTTATGGATTGGTAAAGAATTCCAAAGTATTGAAATTTCGGGTTTCCATACACAAAGGAAAATTCCATTTTTCTTACTAAAGGCGAATGGCTCATACAGATAGGGCAAGAGGCTATATTTGGATTGATATAAATTGATGAAATATAGCTGAATGAAATGGAATGATACAAGGTTCCATACTTCCATTGTTTGGATTGCTTAAAATAGAATCGAATGAGATGGAACATGATGAAATGAATTCTATTCCATTTCAACCCATACCTCTATTTTTCTTCTCTCCCAATTTGTGGGCATGAGATGAAAAGATATGAACCAACTTACTATTCACTCAATTCCATACTAAAAATATAACAATGGTATGATAACTTCATTCCATTTCACCTATAATATAAATATCAAATCAAAACATATACAAAGACGAGAAATTAAGTAAATAAAATAAGGTAAATTCTATGGTACCTCAAAAGTTACTTTATCCTGTCTAGGTAGCCCAATCAGATGGTGAGAACCATTTGACTTGACTCACTAATATGACTCATTTAATTGAGGTGGCATATTCTGATTAGACAGGATAATCTTTACTCCAAAATTATTGAAGGTACCAGAGAATGCACCACATTTTTGGTCGTTAAGTTGCCTATTTTTCTGAAATCCATATTCAAAATCTAACGTCCCAACAAAATAAATGGGCTTTAAACAAAATCAAAGTCCTGCAACAAAAAATGGAGTCCTGCAAAGAAGCCCAAATGACAGCTCCCCATCCAATATCCAAAATCCAATGCACGCATCAGAGGACAAGCGCTGCGGTGCTATGTCGGGTTGTTTATGGATCAAACAAAAATAAAAATAAAAAGAAGAAAAAGAAGAAGAAACAATGAAATTCACAATAGAAAAATTGAAAATTGCGAGCTAAGTATAATTGTGATTGTTATCACTCAAAATCCAACTCGCAACGATTGATTCAGCCTCTGCGTCTCCGATCCGAATCGGGAACTCGGTGAGTGTTCCTGTTTCTCTCTCGATCTCGATTTCAATTCAACTGCTTTTCCCCTCTCTTTCTCGATCTATCATACTTCACAAAATCTCTCCAAACTGCTCATTTTTTTCAATTACAAATCACCTTTTTACGCTTGTCATCTCTTCTCAGAACTGAGAACCCTAACCATTGTCTCTGCCTGCATATATGAATCTGCCTTTAATCATCTAAGTTAAACTAATTTCAACTCAAATCGCTTTCTTATTGTTACTTTTTACTATTTTTCAATGTATTGTTTACCAATTATTATTCATGTAGGGTAAGGTATTCAAACACTACCTATAACCATAGAAAAGTGAACCAAACGCGCTTGCAATTATAATCATTTGATTTCTTACAATTGGTGTGTGTGTGTGTGTATTTGAACTGTGGTTATGAGCTCTGAATTGTAATGCATTTGGTTGTTTTTGTTTCTCTTTATCAAGCATGATATGAATCCAATGGAATCGGCTTTTTTTATGACAGGCTTGGTGATGGAACAAAGGTTTTGAATTTGATTCAATTAAAGTGAAGTGAGATTGGATTGTTTTGTAATAATCTATGGGGACTGAAAATACTGGTAGACCGAACTTCCCTGTAAGACCTGCTTCCTCACCTTTTGCTGCTTCACAGAGTCAGACTATGCCACCTTTTTCGTCGACCGGTCCGGTGGCCGGATCACAGCCTCCTTCTTTCCGACCTACTCCTCCGGTTCCCCCTCAGACCTCCACGCCATTTTCTTTATCCGGACCTGCGATTAGACCGGGGGCACCCGGTTTTAGACCTGCACCGCCGGGCAGTTTCAATGACCCATCGGTGCCTCCCCCTCCTCCTCCCCCAACATCCTATGTCCCGCCACCTGGTGGACCTTTCCAGCGTTTTCCAGCACCTCAGCCACGTGCTCCACCTATGGGGCAACAATCAATTCAACATTATGCAAGTCAAGCACCATCTTTTCCAGCATCACCTCCTCCTCAGCCACAGTCACAGACACCTTTTGTTCCAATGGGCTCTCCCCCACTAAGTGCCACTCCTGCGCCTTTGGGTTCAAATGGCCCTCCCGTGTTTCAGCCATCTTTTCCTGGTTATGCTCGTCCAGAAATGCAAGCTCCTCCATCTATGCATTCCTCTCTCCCTGGTAATCAAGGAAATTATGGACCTGTCCCGCCTGCAGCATCTTCTCCTTTTCTACCTCATCAAGGAGGCTATGTTTCATCACCCCCAGTGGCTTCTTCACTAGGCATCCATCCAATGCAGCAGCAAGGATCTGGACCCCCTATTGGTTCTGTTCAGGGCTTGGCCGAAGACTTCAGTTCGCTCACAATGCAAACTCGTCCTGGAACGATGGATTCGTTATTTGATGCTAAAGAACTTCCAAGGCCATTGGATGGTGATGTGGAACCAAAGAATTTGGCCGACACGTATCCCATGAACTGCAATCCCAGATTTTTACGACTCACGACCAGTGCAGTTCCTAGCTCTCAGTCCTTAGCTTCAAGGTGGCATCTGCCTCTTGGAGCAGTTGTATGTCCGCTTGCAGAACCTCCTGATGGGGTTTGTGCCTCTTTACCCTGTTTGGTGGGCAGTAATATATTGGTCGTGTTGTTATTTTACTTTGTTCATCACTGTTCTTTATTTTCAGGAAGAGGTGCCTATAGTTAGTTTTGCTCCAGCTAGTGTTGTACGCTGTAGAAGATGTCGTACATATGTGAATCCATATATGACATTTACTGAAGCTGGAAGGAAGTTCCGCTGCAACGTCTGCACCTTACTTAATGATGGTACTTTTTACTTCCATAGCTTCTTCCTTTGCTTTACTATTTAAAAAGTCCAAAATGAAAAAAATGGAAGGAATCATGTCTCTGTAGGAGATATGAAAGATGTTATTCGAAAGCGACCAAAACTTCAGCCAGCACATTTTTTTAATGGGAAAATGTTTTCTTAGTGGCTCTGAAAATTCATTCATTTCTGTATTGTTCGCATTCTATTGGATGTGCCGGGAGGGACACTTGATAAAAGAATGCATATACTTGCCTTGTTTACCTTTTTATAAGGTGCTTTAAGGTATCAGTGTCACGGTGGCTAAACTTGCTGTCAGACTTTTCAGAAACTGTATGTTCATGTCAGTTATGCTGTATGTTTATTAGCATCATGATAAATGGACCATAACTCAACTATAATGTGAAACAAGACAGGTAACCTGTACGCATAATTAAGAACTTATTGGATGAAAGTTATTGCATCAGATATATCTTGCATATCGTCATTAGTTGAATATTATCTTTCTTATGCTGTACAGTTCCTAGTGAATATTATGCGCAATTAGATGCCACTGGCAGAAGAGTTGATTTGAATCAACGACCTGAGCTTGCAAAGGGTACTGTAGAATTTGTTGCCCCTGCTGAGTATATGGTGCGGCCTCCGATGCCCCCAGTATATTTCTTCCTCATTGATGTTTCCGTATCTGCAGTTAGAAGTGGCATGATTGAGGTAAGCACTTTACTTCTAGCGCAATGTATAGCTTGTACTTCATTCTAAGTCCTAAACAGATAATAGAGTTTCCAGGTATGATTTTTTTTTTTAATATACTGTTGTGCAACTTATGGTTATTTTTGTGTGAGTTAAAGAACCGGGACTCTAGTAGATGCATGCATTTGATAAATTTTGGTTTCAGCTGCCCTGAACAAGAGTTGTACTGTGAAGTATTTTGTCCGAGATTAGTTTATTTAGATTAGAAAGCGGTCTGCTCTCCAAAAATCTTGTTAATTTGGTTTTCATTTTCACTTAAATTTAGTCATAATATATTTTAGATGATTTTAAGGGTTCATTTTTTCCTTCTTTCAGTAATTTGATGTCATTTGGAGCTCACAATAACTGGTGCAGCTTATTTCTAATGTCTATCCGGGAGTTGTGTCAGTGTTTGCCTTCACTTATTATGCTTTATTATTTATGAGCATGTTTGGGTAATTTGTATGGAATAGTTTCTTTCGTGTAGAATGAATTATGAAATAATTACTTTTAGAAGAATGAATTTTATGTTGGGAATGTTTACCAAAAGTAAGTTTGCAGGAATCGGTTGTTTTTGGACATTGCAAGGACAAATTTTTTTAATTATACCCAATGGTCAAATGTTGAAAATGAAATTTGCCAGAAGTAACATTTACTTCTCAGCAAACATCTTTTCTGGGAAACTTTGGATTATAGAGTGCATTTTGCGTTTAGGGTTACCACTTACCACACAACTACTTTGCTCCAAATTTATTTTCAGCAGTGCAAGAAATGAAGTTTCAGCTTCAGGATGCACTTTTGGGGTATTAGCTAAACATGGTTTTCATTGATTTGGAAAAAGGCATATAATGGGGTGCCAAGAGAGGTATTATGGAAGGCCCTAGAGAAGAAAGGAGTTTGTATTACCTATATTTGAGCTATCAAGACAAGGATATGTATGAGGGGGTCACGACTAGTGTGAGAACATAAGGTGGGGTCACAAAAGATTTTCCTATTACTATAGGGCTGCACCAAGGGTCAACTTTCAGCCCCTATCTCTTTACCTTGGTCTTGGATGTGCTTATTGAGCATATCCAGGACCTGGTGCCACGATGCATGCTTTTTGCATAGTCCTAGTTGGAGAGTCGAGAGAGAAAATAAATGGAAGTTAGACATGTGGAGACAAGCTTTGGGTGCACATGGTTTTCGTTTAAGTTGAAGTGAAGACGGATATGTGGAATTTAAGTTTAGTAGGAGGCGCATCAATCCTAACTTAGAGGTAAAAATTGGAGACCATACCATACCACAAGTCGCACGTTTTAAATATCTTGGGTCCATCATACAAAACGATGGAGAAATAGAGGGAGATGTATAACATAGTATTCAAGCGGAGTAGATGAAATGGAGGAGTGTTTTGAGTGTTATCTATCATAGAAAGGTACCACTCAAGCTTAAGGGAAAATTTTATTGCACAACTAAAAGACCTGCAATTTTGTATGAGATTGAATGTTGGGCGGGAAAAAACCAACAACAGAATAAACTTAATGTAGTAGAGATGAGAATATTGTGTCGGATGAGTGGACATACTAGACAAGATAGGATTAAGAATGAATGCATTAGAGAGAAAGTTGAGATAACACCTATTATAGAAAAGATGGTAGAATCTCGCCTTAGGTGATTTGGACATGTGTGGAGAAGACCTAAAGAAGCCTTAGTAAGGAGAGTAGATCAAATGGAGGGTATAGGTGAAAAACTATAGGCAGAGGCAGAGGGAGACCGGGAAAACTATAGACAAAACCATTAAGAAGGATGTAGAGGTCAATGATTTGTTTATAGACGTGATTTATGATAGAACATTATGGTGTCATTTGATCCATGTAGCCGACCCCACTTAGTGGGAAAAGGCTTGGTGGTTGCTGGTAGTTGATGTTATTATTCTTCATGCAGGTTGTGGCCCAAACTATAAAGTCATGCTTAGATGAGCTGCCCGGCTTTCCACGAACACAAATAGGGTTTGCAACTTTTGACAGCACAATACATTTTTATAATATGAAGGTTTGCAGTACTATTAGTATTAATATTGATAATATATCTCCATTTCCCCCTAAATTTGCCAAAATTTATTCTGATTATTCTGTGTGTTATGCTTTTGCAGTCATCTTTGACACAACCACAGATGTTGGTGGTCTCAGATCTGGATGACATATTTGTTCCACTTCCAGATGATCTTCTTGTTAATCTGTCCGAATCAAGAAGTGTGGTAGAAACCTTCCTAGATAGTTTGCCATCCATGTTCCAGGACAATGCTAATTTGGAATCAGCTTTCGGTCCTGCTCTTAAGGCTGCCTTTATGGTTATGGTTAGTCTCTTTGCAACCTTCTAGAGTGAATTTTATTATCATTTTTTTGTATGCTAGCAACCCCCCCTCCCCACACACACACACACACACACACAAGAAGTGAACTTAATACATTGGAGTTGGATATAATTCACTATTAATTGAAACGAAGTCACATATAATTTAGGAGAACAGTTTTCATGGTAGAGAATGAGTGGATAGGTGATATTGAGTGTTGCAAATGCAAACCTAGTTTTCTTCAAAGAAAAAGGTTCAACAATAATTGGAAGAAATATTGGCATTCACTTTAAATTTTTTGAAGTAATATGTAAGCAGATCCGTTGCTCCCAGATAATTTAAAATCTATAAAGAATTGTGGTAGGAATTGGATAAGACCTGTGCTAGGTATTTTAAATTTCTTAGGAATTGTGGTAGGGAATTCTTAATCTAATTCTAGGAAAAAAACATACATGATAGTTGGAACTGGAAGGTCCTATTTATGGAATTGTGATATTTGTACAAGGCATTATTGTGCCAGTCAGTGGAAGTCTATTTTTAGTTGTTTTGAAGTAAAATTGTTTATATATTTCGTATTTAAGGGTTAGGGTTTAGATGCTAAAACAACTAAGTGCAGACTCCCCTGAATTGGCATATTTTAAGATTTTATTCCTTGCACATTGCGATTCCAAGATCCAAATGGGGCCTTAGAGTATTGCTGGGGTCACTAAACTACCAGTAGGGCACTGAATAAATCAGACTGCAGAGAAGGAAGTTACATGCAGAATGGTGGGATCTATGGTTAGCTGAACTTCAGGGAACACCATCCACTTGGAATTTGTTGAATTACAGTACATGTTTTGTTTTTGTTATGCATTACGTTTTTGTGACCTTTTCATACGTCTCTGTGCAGAGTCAACTTGGAGGGAAACTGTTAATTTTTCAAAACTCACTCCCATCTCTTGGTATTGGCCGCTTGAAATTACGCGGAGATGATTCTCGTGTTTATGGGACAGATAAAGAACATGGGTTGAGATTGCCTGAAGATCCATTTTATAAGCAAATGGCTGCTGAGTTTTCTAAATACCAAATCTCAGCGAATGTATATGCATTCAGTGATAAGTACACTGACATAGCCTCCTTAGGTAATTTTTTGCAATTTCTAACTTCACCATGCCATACTCTAAAGAATGTGCTGAACGTGATGCTTTGGATTAGAAGACTTCTCGATAGATATATCTGATAATTCGTTGTTGACAAGCATTGTTTTATCATGACTTGCTGGCATGATTTTATGGACTTTAACTATGTTAAACTTTGCCTTGGTGATTTGGTCTCATGTTCATTTTAAGATGCCTTTCGAGTATTGCAACCTTGCAAATTAATATGTTCGAGTACCTTTTATCGTGCATACATAGTCTGCACTGCTCTTGATACTTAACAGGCTGACATTTGGTATCCTGTGAAGAGTCCTACATTGTGAGTAGTTAGTTCATCACTTCATTTTGACCTTTGAATAAATTTAATTGAATGTCTGCCATATTTTCTCTTGACGGTGTTGTGATTAAAGATTTGTGGAATATCAACTCAGCGTGTCACTCAAGGATGTGTTTGCCTAAAGGGTTATCCCCCCTCCTTCCCTGCCGGCCTGCAAATAATAAATAGTTAATTGGAGTTAGCAGTTTATGTGTTGTGCATAGTTACTATCTGTAGATAATGCATGCCTTATTTTTTCTTGTTATCTGCTAGATTTTATTCTCCTAGCATAAGTGGTCTTCTAAGCACATATTCTTGCATGCTAATGATCTTATTTGTGACAAGTTGAATTATGTATCTATAATTTATTAGGAACTCTGGCAAAGTATACTGCCGGTCAAGTGTATTACTATCCAGCTTTCCAATCATCCATTCATGGGGAGAAATTGAGATATGAGTTAAGAAGGGACCTTACCAGAGAAACTGCATGGGAAGCTGTAATGCGCATTAGATGTGCAAAAGGTCTGTGCATTCATTATGTCTTGAAAATCCTTACCTTCCATGTCTCCTTTTGTTTATCTGCCATGTTTTGCAACATGCATATAATTATATCTATGTAACATACAATTGCTGATAATTATTTTTGTTTCTAGGTGTTCGCTTCACAACTTATCATGGAAACTTTATGCTAAGGTCCACTGATTTGTTAGCACTTCCAGCTGTAGATTGTGATAAAGCCTTCGCCATGCAGTTATCTCTCGAAGAGACACTATTGACAACTCAGACAATGTATTTCCAAGTTGCATTGCTGTATCCTTTTATTCCATAGTTCTTGAGATGAGTTCTAATGCATACGCAAGTTCAATTATTGATTATAATTTTTAATATGTTTTATGATACCACTATTCAAAATCGAAACACAATGACATTCTTACTATATAGGCATCTATGTCTTCCCCTTATATTTAGCATTAAGAGATTCACATATCTTTATTCGAGATGCTATCCTTAGAAAGTCGGAGATGTTTTTAGAAAGAGTTTGTACCTTCTTTTCTTTCCTTTCTTCTTTTTGGTGTTGCACACTATGTAGTTAATAGCGCGCTATAGCAGCATAGCGGAGTAGAGCAGCCCTTGGCCGCTACGGTGCTCGAATAGTGTAGCGTTTTCTAATAGCGGCAATAGCGGCCGCTCCAACAAAGTGTGTTAAGAACCCATTTTTACCCCTCCTCAATTGGGCATCTAACGGTCATATTTGGGGTTATTGTCGGTTTTTCGGACCTAGGTTAAATAATTTTTACCTATACCACCTTCATATTTGATAGTTTTTTTGACTTTTGTTGATATTGACATGAAGATTATAACTTATGATTATTAATCATGAGTTTGTGTTTGCAATTTTGGGTAATTTGTTATGTTTTAGCATTTATATATATGTGTATATTTAATTGTTTAGCTTGTGTGTATATATATTGCAATAGCGGCCATCCCGCTCCCACTATCCTGCTATAGCAGATTCAAGTGTCTGCTACGCGCCGCTATCTGGGATTGATAACTATGGTTGCACATGAAACTACAAAAAAAACATAATTAGCAATATGTATGTTTTTAATAATAACATTCAGCACGTCTTATTATGCTTTTTTTTTTTAACTATTTTTCCTCCACTGTTTGACATTTATGTTGATATTCAGTTAAGTTCGTTAAGTCATGATATTTAGAATGAGAATCTTTTAAAAATTGGGTTGCATCCCTAACAACAAAATAGATATACTGCATCTTGTGGAGAAAGGCGTATCAGAGTACACACAATGGCAGTTCCAGTAGTTACAGATTTGGGAGAGATGTATCGCCTGGCTGATACTGGGGCAATTGTATCCCTGTTTAGTAGGCTAGGTAGGGTAAACAGGACTTCTATTCTAGGGACATAATATTTGATTATGGATCTTAGTTGCTTTCAACTTCTTTAACAGTTCCTTCATATTTGCAGCAATTGAGAAAACGTTGTCCCAAAAACTGGAAGATGCACGAAGTGCCGTGCAACTAAGAATTGTGAAAGCCCTCAAAGAATATCGAAATCTTTATGCTGTGCAACACCGCTTGGCCAACAGAATGATATATCCCGAGTCTATAAAGTTCCTACCATTGTATGGATTAGCTCTTTGTAGATCAACGCCTCTCCGTGGAGGGTATGGTGATGTTCCACTGGATGAACGATGTGCAGCAGGACACACAATGATGACTATACCAATAAAAACACTGTTGAAACTTCTCTATCCTAGCTTGATTCGAGTTGATGAATATCTCCTGAAGGTATACATTACTGCCTTTGAAAAGTTACCAATAAAATGGTTAATTTGTCAGATACTTGAATTTTTTCTGCTTGTGTGGTTTCCAGGCATCTGTACAGGCTGATGACTTGAAAAGTATTGAGAGAAGGATACCTTTGACTGGGGAGAGCTTGGATTCTAGGGGCCTTTATATATATGATGATGGCTTCCGGTTCATCATATGGTTTGGTAGGGTGATTTCACCTGATATAGCTAAGAATTTACTTGGGGCAGACTTTGCAGCAGAATTATCAAAGGTATTGTATATTCCCGTTGTACAAAAATGGGTTCATAATAGGTGTCTTCATTGCAGAGGAGGAGAGGGCTAGACATAATAAGGGTTTATTATAGGATGTCACTATGACCAGCTTCTCTCTCTCTCTCTCTCTCTCTGTGCGTGCACACGAGTGTGTGTACAATTGTTGAACTATAAATAATTATCAGATTGATATTGCTTGCCAATTTTGTCGTTATTTTTTTATATTTGAATTGAAAAGTATATATGTTATCTTTAAGATATATCAAGTATAAAAAATAGTTATAATTATTATGAAATTCTATGAGCATCATCTTCATGATAAAACATTTAATTCAATGGTGATTTTTTGTGTGAAATTCATCCTATACCAAGTTTATTCATAAGTTTATTTGTAAGATCGACTTTTATTTACATCAGTGTTGATGGATCCTAACCCATTGAATAACTTCTATGGTCAATCCTTAGTATCAAAATGTAGTAGAGTATGTACCAAAACATAATGTAGTAGAGTAGAAATACTTGTGATGTATTCCTCTCCTCCTTTATTTGTCTAGTTGAACAAAATTTGAAATCCATCTGGTGTTGTGTTTATGTTTTGTTTCTTCTAACAGGCTACTCTCAGTGAACATGATAATGAAATGTCAAGGAGGCTGATGAGGGTACTTGAGAAATTAAGAAATACTGATCGTGCATATTACCAGTTGTGCCACCTTGTGAGGCAAGGTGAACAGCCCAGAGAAGGATTCCTTCTTCTTGCAAACCTTGTTGAGGACCAGATGGGTGGTAACAGTGGGTATGCTGATTGGATGTTACAGATATCCCGACAAGTGCAGCAATCCTAATATATAGGTACTGATTGTAATCTTTTATGAAGAAGTTTAATTTAAATCTGGTGTGTTTTTCAAGGGGTAATCAATGGAGCCTGCTTTTTTCCTTATAAATATCTTATTGCATGTTCCACTAGTAAAATAGATATCTTATGTGTAGCAATTGTCCTTGAAGTTTAAGTGGAACTTTCTTTCTGTTTTAGTATTATAAGGCAGGGTGTGTATTTTAGTTTTTATTTGAAATTTCCACAGAAGGTGATTTGAACTGTTTTTTTTTTTTTTTTTTGCCAGAGTATGGTGATTTAAACATAATCATATATCTACTTTATATACTAATTCCCTTTTTGACAGCTTCCCTGGCTAAATAAACAGGGTTTTTGTCAGGCTTGTTATCATCTGTCTCATAAGTGAGGACCATTTCTTTCTACATTGGGAATAAATTAAATCGAACCTTTGGGGTGCATCGTGAAGCGTGGATTCTTCACTTGGCTAATTGGTCGTGACTTGTGAGAAGGATGCTTTAGGGATACTGTTGGTTCATCCTGGATGTATCGATTAGGCGAACTTACCATAGTGATTAAGTTCAAACGTGCTTTGCTGTCTTAGAGAGAGAGAGAGAGAGAGAGAGAGAGAGAGAACATTTTTTTCTTACTTTTCCTTGTGAGATTAGTTGTCATTTCCTGTCTTATATTTCCTTTTTTGTCGTCATCTTATCGTCGATTCATTCGTTGATGGCATGTTAAATCAGTCTGAAAATCTTGAATTTTGTTTGGTGACGATTATTATTTATTCTGATATCTATTAAAGTTTGGAACTTATTTCTTACTGCGACTTAGCCGTATCTACAATGTTTTAAAATAATTAAGGCTCATCTTCTGATGGCCCCCCTCCCTATTTCTTGAGATTTGCAGTACCAATGAAAGGGGGTTGAGATTTGAACTTGGATTTTTTTTTTTTGGTATGCACAATGGTATTCTCAGCTGATAGTCGAAGATTAATCACTTTTAAGGTATAGAAATCATCGAAGTCAGTTTTGTCTCTTCTAACAAAGTATTTTTCATAAACATGATAGGAATCAAATCACTGACAACATGTTTAAGGAACCTAACTATTTACCAATTGTGTGGAGGGTTGTTGGTTAAACTTGGGTCTTTCATTTCTAGAGAATATTTTTTGCATAAATTTAGAGCATTTAAGTTAGATACTCTGCCAATTAAATTATTAAAATAATTTGTTGATGAGATTGGTTTAGTGCACCTAAATTAGGTGCACCAGGTTTATGCAATAATTTCTCTTTATGTGAAATCATTGCAGGAGACCTTTGGACCATTTGAAGTAGAGCTGAAATGAGTCAAGTCGACTCGTGTGGCTACTTAAGGTTCGATTCGTTCATGGCCAATAAGTTAGGCACATGAGTTAAGCTTGTGATTGAATTTTCGACCCATTTGATAAATGAGAATTTGAGCTTTTATAGATTTGGCTCATTAAGTCATAACAATTCATTCTTTTTAACAATTCTATATTTCACGTTTCTAGTTTAAATTTATATGTAAAGACCTTTTTATTAGTTTATATTTATATTATTTTGTAGTTGTCTTGTTGGTTAAGTGGTTTCTACTCTCACTCATTATCAATCGATAGTGGTTTTAAAACTCAAATGTGTTATGACCTATTATTAGTACATCATTATACGTCCCTTTATCACTTATCACTTATCACTTATAAGTTGAACAATTGGTGGGTGTTTTATTTATATCATGAGTTGAGTTGTTGAGTTCGAATAGCTAGTGAGCTCATAGTGATCCAAGTTTAAGCTATTAAAATGAGTTTGTTTTCTTATTGAATTGAGCTTTTGATTATTATCGGGCCTAATTTGAAGGGCTTGTTCCATGAAAGTATCATGGGCTTTACTAAGGCATCCCCAAAATTTCTAAGAACACCCCTCATGAACAGTGCATTTATCAAAATACTCCCTTAAATTTTTTTTTTTGATCATTTGGCTCACTCTCAAATATGTTATTTGCGAGTAGGAACAATGTTTGCACTTTCGCAAATATGATATTTGCGAGTGAGTTATTTTTTGAGAATTGCTCACTCGCAAATATCATATTTGAGAGTGAAGAAAAATTTCCTTCACTCGCAAATACCTTATTTGCGAGTACTGGATGATTTCGCAAATAAGGTATTTGCGAGTGTGAAAAGTTTCTTTCACTCGCAAATAAAGTATTTGCGAGTTAGTAATTTTTTTTTGGAATCTCGCAAATAAGTATAGCATTTTCGCAAATATCTTCTTCACTCGCAAATATGATATTTGCGAGTGAGTTATTTTTTGAGAATTACTCGCAAATATCATATTTGCGAGTGAAGAATAAAAAATACCTCTTTGGTGGGGTATTTTGGTAAATACACTGTTTATGGGGGTGCCCTTAGCAAAGCCCAAGTATCATTGTCGTATGTATATCCGGCACCAATGCGTGTACGATATGGTTGTATACGATTCAAATATGTTTGCCCTTTTTTTATGTGTTGTTCACTGTTATTATACGATAACTTTTTTTAATTGATCTAATCATACGATATGGACAAAAATTATGCTTTTTTGTTATAATCACAAGTATCTTTTTGTAAAGTGTGATAATCATGGTTATGTATTAATGAGAAATGATAAATGTCTCTTTACAAATATTTTCCATCTATATAAAATATATATTTTTTTATACATTTGTGTTAATGTAATTAAATTGTATCATATCTTCTAAAAAAAAATCTATATCTCTGTATTTATGTTGTATAATACCCGTGTCGTATTAAGTATTTGGGCTTCTTAAGCTATTGGTCTACAGACCCTTATATCCTTTGAGCGTAGTCTGGTGCCTGATATCTGCTTCTTGAAGCCAAATGGATGTACAAATAAATAGGAGTGTTTACTTGGATCGAGAAAGTTAAAACAAAGGATTTAATTGATATAGATCGTTAATGTAAATATTTTTTATATAGACAACTAATCAGAAATTGTTATATAAGTTAAAATGTTTGACTCTTATGCTAACTATCTTAAAAGTCACGCATCATGATTTTTGATTGGTTGTCAGTATAAAAAAACTTTACACTAACAATGCATAACAATTAAACTCTAAAACAAATATGTTTTTGATATAAATTAAATATACCTTCTCGAAGTTTAAAATTGGGCAACTGAAGAAGAGGGATAGATATAAAAGCCAACAAAGTATTAAACAATTAAATCCGATCCATTGAATTTATGTTGTTAGGGGTGTAAAGGAATTGAATTATTTATAAAAAAATTGAGTTCGACTCATTAAATGATCGATAAAGATCACTTGGCTCATTTGTTATATGCACGTATCCTAATAGAAAACAGTTACATAATCATTAAATTGGAAGATAATGATTTTGTTTTTTTTAATAAGAGGAAGATAATGATTTTAATATAAGGGCGTGCGTTCTTATTTGATTGTTTGATTAATGCATTCTTATTAGATGTTGCTTTAGAATCAAACTTTAATATATTAATTTTATGACACTGAAATTGGATTAAATGGGAAAGCATAAATGATGTACTTCATCTGCTTAAAGTACCACAAAAGATTATTCTAAGATTATATTAAAAAAATTGTATAGTTTTAGTCATTTATATGGAACTTTTAGAAATCATTAAAAAGTGTATTTTCTTTTTGTGATAAGGAGGGGCTATGGCCTTAGCCAACTAAGGGTATGTTTGGATGATGAGTTTTGGAGGGAAAGTATAGAAAAGACTTATTTTTAGTTTCTAAATTAAGAAAAGTGTAAAATGTTTATAAAAAGGATTTAATTGCTATGAACTGATAATATAAAGTTTTTTTTATACTGTCAACAAATCAGAAATTGCCACATCAGTAAAAATAATTGACTGTTATTCTAACTACTTTAAAAGTTATTCAAACCATGAATTCTTATTGGTTGACAGTGTAAAAAACTTTACACTGACAGTGCATAGCAATTAAATTCATATAAAAAATGAATAAAGAGTGATTAAAAGATTACAAATCATCTTTCATTTTATTCCTTCATTTTTAAAAAAAATATCAGATATAGATTAACATCTAGATAGAAAGAATAAATAGTAAATCTCTAATTTGGTCCCTAAAATTATAAGGTCGTATCAACTTGGTCCCTGACATTTTTGAAATTTCAAAAACATCCTTGAAATTTTCAATAAGACCTTACAATTTTCCGGGACCAAATTGACACAAAGATCAAATTGATACGACCTTATAATTTCAGAGACCAAATCGATGGTTTACTCATTCATTCATTCCCTTTCTTTCCAAAACCCCAACATCCAAACCCTCAAAATGCCACCACATTAAGTTAGGGGGGCTTCCAGGAGGTACTTGTTTGAAATTTGGGCCTACGGCCCGAAATGATCGTGCTGACCCAACGAGCCCACATTAGCTTAAGGAGAGAGTATCCTCTGCATCCAGAATCACGAACTCCGATTGCAACTGCCTTCCGTTTCACTACCTCGTACATGTCGTTGATGTCCGAAAAAGCGTTTAGAGTTGAGACAAAGTCGTAGGAATGTCACTATCTTTTTCTTCAACCTCAGTAGCGTTCTCAAGACCAATCCATCTTTCCTCAAATGGTCACAGAATCACGGTGAGTTCAGTTCAGTAACCAACTATGCTTTTCACTGCTATTTGAAGCGGACAATGAAATTCGAAGATCGTTGTTAATTCTTGCAGTGTGTTGTACCGAAGAGCTTTCATTCAGTACTGAATGTTGAAGGTGGCAGCTTCTGTCGAAGATTTCGTGGTCTTAAATTCTGGATACTTGAGAAGCTCAGTTTTCAACCAACAAAGCAGTCTAAGAGATCAACAAGTCACTTCAAAAACAATCTGGGAACGGGTTTATCAAATGAAAAAGGATCGCTATCTGATGGTCAGTTAACTTTTAATTCATCAATCTCCAACTCTCTTTATCTATCTTTAGGCTTGCATGTAAAGGGTACGTTTGGAGGGAGGGTTAGGAGGGAAAGAAAAAAAGAATGGCTTATTCTTTCTGATGTATATTTGAGTTTTTTTTAAAAATAAAATGAGATATGATTGTCCCAATGAGTTAGCTCGGTTGGTTAAGCTGAGGAACATTGAATTATGAATGCGCTCCATGTAAAGATGACAAGATGATTCTAAACAAATTGGAGAATGAATAATATTATTGATTGAAAGCAAAGCCTTTAAATAGGCATCATAACCATAACAGAAAGATAATGCAAAGCTTAAAGATAACTAATACTAACTTAAAGATAAAGGAAACTTAAGAAGCTTATCAGATAGCAATCTAAACTAACTAACTGAATTAAAAGATAACAATCTAATCTCAACAAACCTTCCCTTAAACTAATTACAATCATGTAATTTGTTTAATTTTGGAACCTCACACACTCCAAGTTGCATTCGAAGCTTCTTGAAAGAATCCAACTTTACAGGCTTGGTCATCACATCTGCAACTTGATCTTGAGTTCCATAATGAACTAACTCAATTACTCCATCTCTAGTAAGATCCCTGAGAAAATGAAATCTCACATCTATGTGCTTACTCCTTCCATGCATAACAGAAATTTTAGATAGCTTTATAGTAGAACAATTATCACACATTATCATTGTACTTCCTTTGTGATCATAGCCCAACTCCTTTAGGATTCTTCTCATCCATACTGCCTGACAAGCACACCCTGTTGCTGCAATGAACTCAGCTTCTGTTGTGGAGAGTGTGACAATCGGTTGCTTTCGAGAAGACCAAGCAACAAAGTCCCCCACTCATCAGAAACACATATCCTGATGTACTCTTCCTATCTTCCACGTCCCCAGCATAGTCACTATCAGTGAAAGCAAGTAACTCCTCAGTTCCTCCTCTCTTGTACAGAATTCCATAGTTCTTAGTACCTCTCAAATATCTAAGAATTCCCTTAGCCATTTTAGCATGCATTTGTGTTGGCTGTGGCAGGTACCTACTGATCAAGCTAACCACAAACACCAAATCTGGCCGTGTAGTAGTGATATACATCAGGCTGCCTACCATTTGTTTGAACTGAGTCTCATTTACCTTGACTCCTTCTTCATCTTTGCATAACTTGTGACCAGGAACAATAGGATTGCATACTGGATTGCTGTCTTCCATGCCAAATCTCCTTAGAACCTCCAAAGTATATTTCTTTTGACATATAAAAATCCCATCTGAACACTGCAACACTTCAATTCCCTAGAAGAACCTCATCTTCCCTAAATCTGTCATGTCAAACTCCCTTTGCATAGATTCCTTAAACTCATTCATCATAAGTTCATCATTTCCAGTGAATATAAGATCATCAACATAAACACTTATAATGAGAATTTTACCTTCCTTACTCCATTTGATGAAAAGTATCTCATTTTGACTTCTGTGAAATCCTTCATTGACAAAGTAAGACTCAATACGGCTAAACCAAGCTCTTGGAGCTTGTTTTAGTCCATACAAAGCCTTGTGAAGTTTATAAACCATATGCTCACTTCCTTTCTTCACATATCCCTTCAACATACACATCCTCACTCAAAGTTCCATGAAGGAAAGCAGATTTTACATCAAGTTGAAAGATCTTCCAGCCTCTTTGTGCAGCAAGAGCTATCACCATTCTGACTGTATCCATTCTAGCAACAAATGCAAATACCTCATTGTAGTCAATTCCATGTTCTTGTGAATACCTCTTGGCCACCAGCCGTGCCTTGAATTTGTCCACTTCACCATGCTCATTCAACTTGGTATTCTATATCCATTTAACCCCAATCTTCTTTGCCCCCTCGGGTAAGTCCACTAATTTTCAGGTTTGATTCTTCTCTATAGCTAAGATCTCAACCTCCATAGCATGCCTCCATTTAGCACTTTTTACCGCCTCTTCAAAACATATTGGATCTGTAGATTCTATTAAAACCATGTTAATAACACCTTCTTCTTCTGAAGTCCTTCCTCTGACATATAATCTTCCATCCATCCAAGAGCATGTCTTATTTTGCCCTCTGTAGCATTCTGTGTTGACACTTGCTGGTCTTCATTCTGATCAGTTTCACCTTGTTCCACTTCCTGTTTGTATCAGTTTGTTCATTGTTGTCATCATCAAACTCATTGTCTCCCCATTCTAAGTCTCTCTGCAGATCTTCCTTGTTGCTAGTATCCCAGCTCCACTGTTTTTCCTCTTCAAAGATCACATCTCGACTTATCAAGACTTTCTTTGAGGCTGGATCATACAGCTTGTATCCCTTGGATTCATCACTGACAGCAAGAAGAACACATGTAACACTTTTGTTCTCTAGCTTTGTCCTTCTAGCATCTGGAATATGTGCATGCCCCACACATCCAAATACTCTAAAATGCTCAACTGAAGGCTTCACACCACTCCAAGCCTCCTCTGGTGTCATCCCTTTCACAGCTAATGTGGGAGATCGATTTAGAACATAAATTGTCCACTTCACAGCTTCAGGCCAGAAAGTCTTTGGAACTTTCTTTTCTGACAACAATGATCTGACCAGGTTCATTACAGTTCTGTTCTTGCGCTCGGCCACTCCATTTTGTTGTGGAGTATAGGTTGTAGTCAATTGTCTTTTTATCCCATTCAGCTTGCAAAATTCATTGAACTCCAATGAGTTGAATTCTCCTCCCCTATCTGTACGTAGGCATCCACTTTCTTTCTCAACAAGCATTTTGAAGCACTTAAAGTGATAGAAAGCTTCTGATTTTTCCAATTTTTCTAGAATAATCATCTATAAAGCATAAGATATACCTCTTTTGGCTGTTAGATGCTGGAGTAATTGGACCACAGATGTTTGCATGAACTAGCTGCAATTTCTGGCTTGTTCTCCACTGACTTTTCTTTGACATTGGCTCTCGATGTTGCTTTCCTTTGACACAATCAGTACATACAGTGGTAGAGGCAGGCAACTGAGGCAAACCGCGAACCATGTTCCAAGTTTGAAGCAATTTCAAACCTTTGTGACTGAGGTGAGCATACCTGCAGTGCCACAAATGAGGAAGATCATGTGTGGTGGTGCTGAAGCATGTTTCTTTCTTATATGGAGTCCTAGCAGACAATATAAACATTCCATTTGAAGTCATATTGGTCTGCAAGAGCAACCCTTTGTGAGGATGATAAATACTGCACATTCCTGACTTGATCATGATTGTTAGCCCCTTCTCTTGTAACTGACCTATACTCAAGAGATTATTCTTGAGTTCAGATACATAAAAAACACCCTGTATTACATGAGTGACTCCACTGATATCCAGTTTCACAATTCCTTTGCCAAGAACATTCATCTTTGTGTTGTTTCCAAGCTTTACTACATGCCTGAAAACTTCATCCATCTCACTCAACTTTGATTTCTCCCCACACATATGATTTGAGTATCCCGAATCTAGAAACCAGGCTTCATCATTCTTTGCACTATGTTGAGGCATCTCAACTTGGGACATAAGCAGTATTTCTTCTCCTTCATTGAACTCTGCATAATTCACTTCCTCCTTGTCCCATAGTGGACACTCATTCTTGTAGTGGCCCAACTTGTGACATTTGAAGCATTCAATTGTAGCACGATTGATGCTTTGCCTTCGTCTCCCTCTTCCTTGACCTCTGCCTCTGCCTTTTCCCTTTGTGCCATAAGAGTTGTCAGCACTCATTTTGAGAGTGCATGCTCTTCTCCACTTGTCTTGGTGAACTTTTGTTCATGAACGACTAGGGAACTTTGTTGGTCGTCAACAGAAAGCTCATCAATGTCCTTAGATTCTTCAATTGAGACAACAACATAATTGAATTTCTCAGTTAAAGTTCTAAGGACTTTCTCCACGATGGTGACTTCCTTCATGTCCTCTCCATTGCTCCTCATCTTGTTGGCTATGCCCATAACCCGAGCAAAGTACTCAGTTATGGTCTCACCAACCTTCATCTCCAAAACTTCGAAGTCTCTCCTCAGTGCCTGTAGGGTTGAACGCTTCACTCTTGCATTCCCCTTGAACTTCTGTTTCATTGAGTCCCATATTTGCTTCGATGTGCGCTTCTCCAGGATTTGTTCAAGAATTGTTCTGTCAATGGCTTGAAACAGATAATTCTTGACCTTGAAATCCTTCAACCTCAGATCCTCCAGCTCCTTCTGCTGCGCCTCAGTCGACTCCACTCTCTTAGCTGGTTCTGTATAACCAGTTTCCACCAAATTCCAATACCCCTTTGATCTCAAAAGATTTTCCATAAGCAAGCTCCAATGGTCATAGTGACCATCGCAATGTGGTATGGCAGGTTGCATGAAATTATTATCCTCACTCATTTTTGTGAATCACTCAAAGTCTGCTGCTTTTTTTTTTTTATTAGGCCCCGGGTTGGAGCTCTGATACCAATTTGTAAAGATGACAAGATGATTCTAAACAAATTGGAGAACGAATAATATTATTGATTGAAAGCAAAGCCTTTAAATAGGCATCATAACCATAACACAAAGATAATGCAAAGCTTAAAGATAACTAATACTAACTTAAAGATAAAGGAAACTTAAGAAGCTTATCAGATAGCAATCTAAACTAACTAACTGAATTAAAAGATAAGAATCTAATCTCAACACTCCACCCCTTTCCCATTCCCTTCTGCCCCCTCCCCCTCCCTCATGTAAGGCAGGCTTCTTATGAGACTCCCCTTAGACAAAAAAAAAAATTGAAAGATGTATAACCTTTCAATCACTCTTTATTCATTTTTATTAACATTTGATATTTTTCTTAATTTAGAAATGATAAAAAGATTTCCTTTTCCTCTCCCTCTGAAACCCTCCATCCAACATAGCTTAATTGTCTGAAATAACTTCAAAATGTTTCTTGTATTCAAATTGGGCACTCATAATAATGGGGTAAAAAAGGAAGGGATCATTTTCAAAACTAATTTCACTCAATTGTCACCATAATTGTTTTTTCCCCCACAGATAAGGTCACTTCCATGGAGTCTCCATCTTTGCTACAAATAAGTTCCTTAAGCTCTCCCATGGATGACAGTAAAGGACCCTCACTTTCCATTGCTGTCATTGGAGCCACTGGAGAGCTGGCAAGGGGGAAGATTTTTCCAGCTTTATTTGCTCTGTACTACAGTGGCTTCCTTCCTGAGGTACAACAGCTTTTTGTTGTATTCCCCCCTTTTTTTCACTTTAGAGTTCTCCTACATGCATTTCATAAACCTCACTTCATATGTTGATACTTAATACAAATTTCCTAAAACTGCATTGGATAGAGTGATTACTGATTGTGAATAGTAATATATTGGATTCTGCCATGATATTTTATTCCAAGTATTTTTTTTTACTATAGTAAAGAAACCAGAACATATCAAGAGTGCCAGTTCCTAGTGAATCTTTGCCTTTTTTATTTTTTAAATATTTAAATTTGCTTTTCTATGTTTGAAGAATGTAGGCATTTTTGGGTATTCAAGGAAGAATATGACTGACGAAGATCTGCGATCCATTATAGCTTCAACGTTAACATGCCGAGTTGATCATCAGTATGATTTTCTGATCACTTCCAAACTTATTACCTTCAATGTCCAGCCTATTCCTGGTCAAAATCTGTAGTGTTGGATCTTACATATGGCAACTTGGGAAACTGCTTGCTAGGTCATGGTTTGTGAAAATTTACTCTCAACTTATAGCAGATAAAATCTCCTGGAAATTTATTTATACATGTAAACATTTACATAAGACTAATTAACCAATTCCATAATTGCAATTAAATTAGTTCATTTCATTTGAAACAGAAAGTTTTACGTCTTTCTGGCTTGAGATTGAAAGAATTATGTCCAATTTCATACATGTTTGTCCTGTGCTAAGTCAATATTATATGAGATATTCTAGCTTTTTATTTTTGTTAATGTGAAATATAAAAACTCAGACAGAATTGTGGGGACAAATTAGATGCTTTCCTTGGTAAAACATACTACATCAATGGAGGCTATGACAATAAATATGGGATATCCTTGCTGAATGCCCGAATGGAGCAAATCGAGGTAACTTTGAACAAATCTCACCAGTACATATGAAAGTTCTTTTCTTCTCAAACGGGTTCCTGTAAACTGTGTTTCGTAAGTTGTATGTCCTTTGATATTTGACTCTATTACAGCTTATTATCTACTTCAGGGAAGATCTAAAGCCAACAGGATATTCTACCTTTCTGTGCCACAAGAAGCACTTTTGGATGTTGCATCATGTCTTGCTAGCAGTGCTCAAACCCAAAAGGGATGGAATCGCATAATAATTGAGAAGCCATTTGGCTTTGATGCACTGTCTTCCCATAGGCTGACACAATCTCTTCTTTTGAAGTTTGAGGAAAAGCAAATATACAGGTGTTTATACCCTCCTCCCCCTTCTCACCCATCAGCTCATGTACACACAGAGACACTGATGGATGAACCACTTGAGCACACACATAAATACTGCTACATAAATTGATGATTCATGTCAATCTGCTGTCAGGATTGATCATCTTCTAGGAAGGAATCTCATTGAAAATCTCACAGTTTTAAGGTTTGCAAATCTAGTCTTTGAGCCACTCTGGAGCCGTACTTACATAAATAATGTACAGGTCAGCTGTCCTTGTTTAATCTGATTAGCATGCCTTAATTTCTAGATTTAATGAAAATCCACGTCTCTTCTGCATTGTGATGTTTGTAAGCAATTTGTTTAATTAAACTACTGTAGGTCATTTTATCAGAGGACTTGGCCGTGCATCCAGGAAGGTGATCATAGTGGCTCTATTGTCATTTGAGTAAATATAATGCAATGCATCATTATGTACTGAATATATGTAAAGAACCTTTTCCTCCACAAGTAGCTTATGATATGTATCGGCTTGGCCTTTGTTACCCACACAGGTATTTTAGTGGCTATGGAATTATCCGTGATATTGTTCACAGTCATGTGCTCCAAACAATTGCATTGCTTGCCATGGAACCACCCATAAGCCTTGATGGAGAAGATATTCGAAATGAGAAGGTACACATACAGATTACAGATTATAAACTCTATAATGTGCCTAGTAGTGTTAGACTGTTACTAAACAAGCTTCTTTTCAGGTCAAGGTTCTGAGGTCGATTCGCAAATTGAAGCCTAGAGATGTCATTCTTGGCCAGTATAAAGCAAGTAGCAAAGACAAGGTTGATGTGTGCTTAAATGGGCTGGCACCTACTTATTTCGCTGCTGCACTATACATTGACAATGCACGATGGGATGGCGTGCCATTTTTGGTTAAAACAGGCTTGGGACTCATCAAACACGAGTAAAAATCATTATCTTTTGTGTAATACATATATTGGGTTTAGGATTTTACTATCTAGATTCCATAGCATGACTATCCTGGTTCCAATAATTTCTCCTTATCACTGTGAATTTAGGTTCTTCTAGCCAGGGAGTTTATTGAGATTGAAAAAATTATGAAAATTCCAACATTTTATTCTGAAAATCTTGTCCAAAAACGGGGGGGGGGGGGGGGGGGGGGGGGGGGGATATGGTAGGAAGATATTTTGTTTTTATTTCAAGGTCAATCTGGGAAAAACTGAATATTACAATGAGTTTGCTTCCTTCCTTCCCTGGCCCCAGGTCTTAACTTATACACTGAGCAGAAATATTGGAGATCTAAGTTGCTTATGGATGTTTGTGTGCAAGAACTTCTTTCCTTTACAATTATAATTTGCAGGCTTCTGTAGTATAGGTCTGTAAAATTAGTGGTCCAAATATGTCTTTTGCTCACCCAGGTTAGAAAATATAATGCAGAATGGAGATACGGATTCAATTTCGTCATGTTCCGGGAAATGTTTACCATGAGCGAATCGGGCATAATATTGACCGCGCCACAAATGAGCTCATTCTTCGTGATGTTCCTGATGAAGCTATTCTGGTGAGAGTTAACAATAAGGTTCCAGGATTAGGGTTACAACTAGACTCTTCAGAGTTAAATTTGCTTTACAAAGACAAGTAAGCCCTTAAATTTTAGATTATATATTTATATGCAGTAATGTTATATTCTTACACCCAGGTGCCAGGTATACCTGGTTATTGATGTATAAAAAATATTGGTTACCTAGGCTCATTGTATTGTTAACATTTATCCTTTTATTCAATTAGTGTGCTGTTACTCGGTTAACAATACCATGAAGGTAGGTAACCAATATTTTAATTATACATCGGGTGTGAGAATAACGGATTTGGATCCTCTCCTTTTTTTTCTCTCATGTTTCTTATCATGCATGAGAGAGAAAGAGACAAGCAAATTTGCTTTTGCTTTTTTATGTGGGGTTCATTAAATTTGCTTTTGTTTTTTTCTCTCCTAACATAAAAGGAAAAAAAAAGGAGAGAATCCATAGCCGGGAATAACATTACCAATTTACATGTTTGTTTGCATCACACTTGACATTGACCAAATGATGCTAGCCATGTTAGTACGACAATATCATTTATTTGCATGTTGGTTGTGTTACATTAAAGGTACAACATGGAGGTGCCAGATTCATATGAGCATCTTCTACTTGATGTCATTGATGGGGATAATCACCTTTTTATGAGAAGTGATGAGCTGGAAGCTGCGTGGAACATTCTAACTCCAATTCTGAATGAGATGGACAAGGACAATATATCACTGGAGCTTTATGAGCAGGGAGGTCGAGGTCCAGTTGGAGCATACTATCTCTGGGCGAAACACGGTGTCCGTTGGGTGGAGGACTAGCAGTTTCCTTCTTATTTCTTCCTATAACTCATTTCTGTATTTGTATTATATTGTCTAAAAGGACTTCCAAGGGCTTTGTAATAAAGTTATTTAAAAGAAACTTTAACTGGTAAACTAGGGTCGTTATTTTCTTATACTAAGAAGCAGAGGAAAATGAAATGGAGCCTTGACATAACGGTAAGGTTGCTGCCTTGTGACCTGGAAGTCATTGGTTTAAATTTTGAAAATAGTCTCTCAGCATGCGGAGATAAGGGGATGAAAATATTATATGCACATCTTTTTTTTTTCTCTCTCACACATCTCACGTCAACGAGGAGGTGGAATCAAAGCAGTATGGAGAAAACAAGATGGAATCATTTGTGTGTGTATGGACCATTATTCTATTGACAATTGCATATTCTCTAGTTATATGATCTTGTAATTTGTAATCAGTTAATTGAAGTTAATTAGAGTTTTGGGAGGAGAAAGGAAGAAAAGAAATCGAAGGACAAATAAAATAGAAGGAAAGTGATAAGCATTCAAACATTTGGGGAACCCTCTCTTAAAAGCTAGCTATCAAGGGAGGGGGGGAGCCATTTAGATACTCCATCGAGCATCTCAGACTATTCGATATGGGACTTAGGCATCTCATAATATCCAAATACCTATCATAGTGCTGCTCCTGAGAGCCGATGTCCCGATGACTGTACTCTACGATGTCCGGTCCGGCCCAAGGGTAAGGCAAGTGAGGCCCTTGCTTTAGGTCTCTCAAAAAAATAATTTTTTTTAAAAAAAAAACTCACTTTATATTTTTTTTATATTATATTTTTCATATGTTTGATATATCAACAAACATAAGTTAGCCTATTTGGTATAAAAATTTACCATTAATTGCAAGGTTTAATTCCTCATTTTGCACAAAATAATTAATTTTATATAAGAATTATTGGGTTAATTTTTTAAAAAGGTCTCACCATAGAGTTTGCTTTAGACATCAATAGGTGTTGGGCCGGTCCTGTACGACGTAGGTAACCTTTTCTGAGACACCGACAACTAGCTCTGATATCAATTGATAAGCATCAAAGCATTTAGAGAACCCTCCCTTAAAAGCTAGTTATAAATGGGGGAGAATCAAGCCACTTAGATACTCCATCGAGCATCCCATATTACTCAACGTGGGACTTAGGCACCCCATAATACCCAACTTCCTATCCGAAAGCAAAGCAAAGCAAAGAGGACAAGGTTAGATGTCTTTTACTCATTTTATATAACTTTCAAATTTCAAAGATGAAAAATGTTAAGGACCAGCCTTCTTCTGAAAGGTAAGCTGTTAGGTAATGACGTCTTACCTTTTAACTTCTTATTAGAATAGTGGCAATAATTGAACTGTTGACTAGTAATTGTGACGCTATTAAGAATCAACTCTACTAAAAGTTTTAAAGTTGTTAAGTGAATATTGAAATCACTTTTATACTAGGATGTGCAAGCATACGCTCGAGTCTTTAGTCTTTACTGCTTTGTTGTGTTGATGAAAAAATTCACCTTCTCAAGAATTTGAGATAATGCAATGGACTCAAAGCTCGAGTGCTAGCGTTCTATAGCAAAATCCTGTTATAAGTGTAAAACTTTAATTGAGATGAAACATGTTTGGGAAAGATTATTTTTTCCCATTTCAGCTATTTTTTTTGGCTAAAAAATTGTTTCATATATAATTTATAATATTTGACAATTAGCTTAAATTTATAAAAAAGCTTTTTATTGGGGAAAAAAGCTGTTTGTTTTAGCTTAAAATTATTGTAATTTGATTATTTTTCATTCTCAAAACTGTCTTCTTTATTTACCCCTACAAAACTAACTTCTAAACAAATATTATTAAATTATACAAATAACATCATACCCTTTTCGTAATTTACTATGTAAAAGTGATTTTTTTTTGCATCATCTTAAAATCACTTTTCAACAAACATACCCAAACAAAAACAGATTCCGATTATAATCGATTATCAGTATAATCTATTTTTTCCAGCTTTGTCAAATACAATCGTCATATTAAAACTAAACATATTAATCAGTTCTACTTCTAACTCCATGTATTACCTCCCTTCTTTTATATTTTGTGGGAAAAGAGAAGAAGAGATGGCACATGAATCATCCTCACACCCATTCCGCTGTAGGGACCACAGCAACCAAGATAAGTTGGCGTTGCATGCATATCCCCATACCTACATCATGGACACATACAACTGTGGTTCCATTCCCCTAAGTAGAGTGGTCCTCCGTCCTTATTTTCTAGAGTTTTAAATTGTGGATCATCGCATCATGTAATAGTGGCTTCAATATTAGTCATCGTTGCACCTGCATCATCTTACAATGTATTGTGATAAGATTTCAAATCATGAGAAAAGATAATAATGAAAGGGTGATGTATTTGGATCAGACATGTGTTGTGGTTGCAAAAAACCTTTAACACATTTCAAAAAATTACTTTCCAACCACAATTTCACCTTATGATCCGCATTACAGTAACTAAAAGTCCATAGACCATAATCACAAATCACAATGATCATAATTATGTCCACAATCACGACAACAATCACAATATTTAAAACCATAATTAAACCATTGTTTGAGTCAAGTCATCTTAGACGGCCTATTTTAGATCTTTTTAATTAATTTTTAAAATAATTATGTAGAATTGAACATTGGCTTGGTTTACTCGCACTTAAGACTGGAAATTGGTCCACTAAGGCAATAATAAGTAAATCGAGGAAATTTAATTTGTTCTTTGCTTTTTACTAAAATCCAAGTTGCTTCAACTATATACATATATTCTAGTTATCAGAAAATAAAATACAAGTTGCTAACATTATTAAATTAATATCTTGTTTGTCTTACACATACAATGTTATTACCAACGCTAATTTGTCATAGTGAAAGTGAACTGAAACCTCAGACGACCTGTAATGTCAGAGATTCGAATCCTGAAGTCATCACTTTAAGAGAATTTTAACAAACCATCAAATGTTATATCGCATTGTTCCGGTTGAGACACACACAATTAAGCATTCAATTTTTCCTGGTAATTGTTTATTATGGGGTCCATCTTTATGTCCATATATATTATATGGTGGCCTACCATAACTATTCCCTTGAGTGAATCCATCTCTCCCCAAGATTCCGCGTCATTTGTCAATTGTCATAAAGCAGCTATGTCAATTTGGCAAGAGTTTGATTGCTATATATTATTTGTGTAAAAATTTTTACACTGACAATTAATAAAAAATTATGGTGTGTATAACTTTTAAAATAGTTAGAATAAGAGTCAATTACTTTATCCTATGTAACAATTTCTAATTGATTATATGTGTAAAAAAATCTTTTCATTGATAATGTATACCAATTAAATCCTCTATATAGGTGGAAATATTACGTTATGGTATGACGCAAGATGCAGCTTAATGCTTTCAAACAATATATCTTTTACACCAAATTACCATCCAACCCTGACTTTCATTTTACTCATTTTCAATCCTCATGGTCATTCTTGTCAATCCAATAATCTGGCTAGTAAATAAATAACGCGGTATTGACCTATTTTGCGAGTCAATTAATAGACACGGTTTTGGTTCATTGGATTAATTCATGTACGCAATTTCCATAGTTAGTCTGTTGACTATAGCGAAGTCTTCGTTATTGGTCGGTTCTGAACTTGTTGAAGCCTATATTAGGTTCAATCCTTATTCATGGTGTTCCCTTCACTTCTGCTCTTTCTTTTGTAGGTCATCGATCAGGTAATTCAGCTGCCAATATCATACAGTAGGGCAAAAGAAAAAAAGAAAAGAAAAGTAGATGAAGAACTCGTTAATATTTTCATATTCTATTTCTCTCATAGTTATGTACAGTGAACTAGCTAGTTAAATAATTAGCTAGCTAGTTCGTTTTGGCGTTGCATGTGAAGCCCAACTGAAACGTAAGTCAGAGAGAACCCTCAAGCTCTAAGATATAGTTTTCCCAAACGCCAAAACAAACATAGTCTTAGTTTTCTCAATATTTGTGTTTTAACTTTTTTTTTACATTGTGTTAAGATATTAATTAAGTGACATGGAAGGAGAGAAAAGGAAGAGAAAATTAGAGAATGAAGAAGAAGAAGATGAGGAGCAAAAGATGGAGAAGTTCTATGCCTTGATAAAGAGCACAAAAGATGTACGCGATCTTCTCTCTAAGGAGAAAATAGATAAGAAGGTTGATGATGAGAAGGCAAAGGGTATTTGGACTCCAACGTTTCAACCAGAAGATTTCATTGATTATGGAGAATTTGGAAGGAGGAATACTTCAACTCCACAAGCAGCAGGTTCTTCGGAAAAAGAAAAAGAGAAAGAGAAAGAGAAAGAGAAAGAGGTGATAATAGAGAAAGATTATTTGCAAGAAGCAACCACAGCAGCAGTGGAGCCGGCAGCCAAAACTGAAGATAATAATGAAAAAGCAAGTGATCATATTTTAGACTTAAATCTTTCTTTATAAACTCAAGAGCGCTTGGATGAGATGGCATATGTAACTTCCAGCTTAATCAGTGGTCTCGAGTTCGAATCCTCGCCTTGGAAATGAGCAGTAACATTAAAACTCTTAAGAAAGAGCTTTGTCGTCCTTGTGATCCTATCCGGCTCGATGAATTAGTCTATGCAATTGTGGTGATCACAGATTTGTCGTGTGCTTGTTAATCTATTCTCTGCACTGTTTGTATGTTTACAAGTATTTAAATGGATTATTGAAAACTTATAAAATATAGGGAAAATTACTTTTACCCATGTTTATTGTCTCAAATATTTTAGTCTCCTGTCTACAGCTTGACACTTAAATTAAAACACTTAGCCTACTATGTTACAAATTTGATGCTTTAGCACCTTGCATTTTGGTTCAAAAGCACTTTGTCCCTAGTGTTATAGATTTGACATATTACCTCATGTGATTTGGCTTAAAAACACTTTACTCTCATGTTATACACTTCGACATTTTACTTAGAGATGAAATTATTTCCATTTCTAATTATGTCTCTACGAGAGACAAAAAATTAATTAATCATAAAATGTTAAGTTTACGCTTATTAGAGATAGAACATAGAGACAAAATTTATTTGTCTGTGACATTATCTGTCTCTGATCCCCTCTTTATTTGGTCAAACGCTAATTTTAAGTCAAAATTATTTGAGCAGGTTTGAAAAAGATTAATTTTTTCCATTCTAACTGTTTTTTTAGCTAAAAAGTTATTTCATACATAATTTATCATGTTTGAAAATTAGCTTAAATTTATAAAAAAAAAGCTTTTTTGAGGAAAAAACTATTTTATATCATCTAATTTGTTTTAGCTTAAGATTGGTGTGATTTGATTATTTTTTATTCTCAAAACTCTCTTTCCTATTTATTCCTACAAAACTAACTTTCAAACAAATATTAAATTATACAAATAACTGTATATCATTTTTCGTAATTTACTATATAAATGTAATTTTTTTTTGCACCACCCAAAAGAAAAAATTATCTTAAAATTGCTTTTCAACAAACATACCGAAACAAAAACATATTTTGATTATAATCGATTATCACAGTAATCGATTTTATTTTTTTCCAGCTTTCCCAAACACTATCTAATTTGTTTTTAATCAAAGATCTTTTGTAAATCAATTAAATCATTAATTATGACATAGCCAAGAAAGCATCGTCATAATCAATTGTTTACATAGTACATCATACATCCCTGTTGGCAAATAAAAGAGCAATCTCTGGCAACATGGGCCAGTTCTACAGCCCAATTGCACGACCCTAATTTCTTAGAGGTTCAGCGTGACTGACTAATGACAAACTTTGTTCTTGGAGAACTACAGAGATGTTAAGAAAGCAAATAATGAACCATCTCTAGATTCACTACATTGCACACTCATAACATACATAAAACATGACAATCAATGGCGGCAGAAGAAATCAAAAGGTGTTTTTGGTGTGGAATAAGCTGTGGAAAGTATCCTAGAAGCTATCAATGTATTTGCAGCCTCAGTATGATGGATTCCATCCCAATTCACATACCGAGATCCTTCATCACAAACCTGATAGCCAGGTTGACCACATGTCACCCTTACATCAAAATTGTAAGGAGGCCCTCCATAGCCACAGCATACCATCAAAGGATTTGAGAAACCTAAACAATAATGCATTTACAAACTTCATCACAATCATGATAATAACAAGAGTCAACAATGTTTTCCAAACGTAAGGCAATTACCCCGTTTGGATAACCTTTTTAAAAAAAGGGTTTTTATAATATAGAAGTAAAAGTAGAAGCTATTATGCATTTGGATGGATCTTTAAAAAAAGGGTTTTTGTGAAATTTGTTGTAGGGACATTATTGTCCAATAAAATATGACTGGTCCTCACTCTCCTACTACATCTCCATCCGAACACTCATTTTTTTTCTAAAAGCACTTTTATTTTAAAAATAAGTGTGTTTTCTCAACAAAAAAAATCATCCAAATAGGCTCTATGTAATCATAATTTACAGATTGAAAGTCAGGAAAACTTTATTCAGATTATTAGCATCACAATTATGAGTCAAATAATAATCAAATCAGTACTTAGATGAGATGAAAGTGCTTGCTTGGCTTACCATATTTGGCGGCATTTGTAATAAGATCATACTTAATGGCATAAATATCGACATAGACTAAAGTAGCATCCTTCAATTCATTTCTTAGTTTCTGACTCAAATGTTGCAGCGCTTCATTAAACAATCTTGCCGCAGAGTTATAGCTAGTCAGACATCCAAATGAATCCAGATCCTTCTTTTGAGCCAGTGCAAGTATTTTAGGAAGACAGCCCAAGGGCCCGGTATTGTGAACCCAAAATTTCCTGGCACCTTCATTATACAAACTCTGCATAAAGTTGATGAACCAAGCATCATATATTCATACTCCGTTAAGGACAAATAAGTCAATGAAAGAAATAATACTATGATCTGAGTTTTTGGACAAAATTGCATGTGTTGATGATCTGAACCAAGTGATTAAGTAAAAGACGTATGAAAATATGATATAAACCTATATAATAGAACATACAGTTCTTCTTAGCTGAAAAAACTGCAGTTACCATTTATACAATTGAAGATTGAGAAAAGGGAATAACAATGTGTTGATTCGACAAAATACCAATTCTGGTGTACCGAAGAAACCTTGAAACTTCTTCATTCTGATTTTGATTTTGGGAGGACAATTTAGTAGTTACGTACACAATTTTTATCTTTCTCATGTGTAGTCTATCGAATTCTGATAAGAATTTCAAAGCACGCACTTAAACACACAAAGAAACATGTACCGGTGTAAAGAAAATACTAACAAAAGGGGAACAAAGTAGTAGAGAAATAAGGACAAGTTATATTATTGGTCATATAGGATGAGCAAGAGAATTGGGACCACTTTTATGATCACATCAAGCGTCTTCTAGTGACCAAAATCACCATTACTAACAAACAAAATCGGACAGTTTCATAGATAATAAGCAAGTTTTCTCAACAAAATTTTCAAAGAACACTAGACTGACCTTTACAGCATTCTCAATTTCAGTGGTAACAGTTGGGATCTTCTTGATGACTTGCACGTATGACATATTTTTGGCAAATGAATCAGCAATATCGTTTTGCCCAATATCAATCAAGTAGAGTGCATCTCGGAAGCCTTCATCACTAATCAAATTTCTTGCACCTATATGTTTGTAGTTCAATCAGTTCATTCTTCAATTCAAAAAATATTTTTAATGCATTAATAGGGGTTGGAACTCAGATGAGATATCTAAGACAAGATAAAACACCCTCAATAAAAGGTGTATATAATGTTTCAATTCTGTTTATACTACTGCACAAATTTTTTTTTCTAAATCATGTTGCCTCTTCAATGATCAGAAACAAATAAGAGTATCAGAGTCATAGTAGATACCTAGCTTACACAGATGTTACACTCATGAAAGTCAATATGAATACATATTCCACATATGAACATTTATACTTAGTGTCTAAAATCAGTATTGAGCATGCATACAATTCAGAGGAAAACAGAGATAGCAGTCAAATATTCAAAGGACAAAGCTTAGGTACTATTCTATAGGTGTTTGTGGCACTGCTTTCCAATGAAAATAGGACATATGTAATAGTTGTTATATATGTTATATTTTCGTATTGATAAGTTGTTACATGTGTTTTCTTCTCATTGATGAACAACATCACTAAAAACATTTATAGAACGGCATCCAAGTTTTGTCCATATTTAAAACAGAGGCCACAAAGACACCTTAGATCATTTATTTTATCTAGTTTTTTCTACGGTACGGAAATAAAATAGTGAGGGAAATCTACCTGCTGTAACAAGTTCAAGGGTGCGAGCTTTGAAATGCCGAAACTGCATGACCTGTATATTTAAAGAGAAAGGAACATATTTGGGGAGGGTAGAGGAACCCACCACTGCAAAGTTTGCTCCATTTGTGAATTTGGATCCAGACAAGGCGTCCAAGTACGGGGCCAAAAAACTTACATTCAAACTTTGGCCTGCAAATGTTGGAAGGGAAATATTTTAGGATTGAAATTGGAAGATATTTTAATATACAATATGAAACTTGCATCTTTGCATCCCAATTCCCCATCACCACAGTTTTCACTGGCTGTATTTTTCATTACCTCCATTTGTCAGTAGAAATTAATTTTAATATATTACAATACTTTGTACAAATTGTACATAGTACTTTTATGTATCTTCGCTATTATCTCAGGATCTCTAACTATTTTGATTAAAACATTAGCGCAAAATTGTTGTAAATAAAAATCTAATTCTTCATTAACACATAGGAGTGTACTTGTAATGTTAAACAAAATTCTTGACTAGAAATCATCAAAAAGAAAGTTCTTGCTTCGAAAAGTTCCCGTGCCTCGATGGTCACCAACGAGAATCCTCACTAAATTTTGGTCATGCTTTTCTCAGCTTTTTGCTTTTTTTTAATACTTTTGTCATGAGGAAAATACTTGTTGGCTTGTTGCATATACTCTTGTCTCACGTCACTTCACACGAGAAACATTAACAAAAAGTAGCATAATCATAATGTAATTGTAAACAAAAATTTGGTAGAGTTTATTGAAATGAAATGGTAAAATTGTGTGTTGACTTGTGTAAATGTGTGGCTATCAGTAATCTAAGATTAATTTAAGAGTTTGTTATTTGAATATCAATTTTTGCATATTGTATTCAATTATTTATTTTTATACTTATTTTTAATCTTTTATATATATTTCAAAAATACATTTTGGAGTTCATGAAACATTATCTTTAATCTAAAGATTGAGAATGCAAATTAGACAGTATTATTGATGAATCTGGATCCTTCGCAAGCAAAAGTTGTCTCCATTCTCTCTTCAGTCAAATCTCAATCGTTGGATTAGTCTAATGATTAGGAAGAGAGATCTCCCATTCGTAAGATTAATTCAACGGTTGAGATTTGGCTGAAGAGAGAATGGAGAGAATCCATCAACATGGGATGATCCTTTACCTCCAAAACTTGTCTCTCCATTCTCTTTCACTCTTCATTCTCACTCGAGCCAAATCTCAATTGTTGGATTAATAGAGATCTCTCTCCCTAATGGTTAAGATTTGGATGGAGGAACGAAGAAGAGAGAATGGAGAGTATTTGGATCCTTCAACTGTATCTTTGAAAAATGGAATATAAAAATTGAAATTGAAATGGCATAAAAAGAAAAGGGAAAAAAAACACTTTGGGAAAATCGAGTTTGCAAGAACCTCTTTCTTAGTATGAAACCGCGTGGGATGGCACCCCATCGGTTAGGGTAAGGTGGCATGGGTTCGGATCGCGAAATAAAAAACATGGGGCCTACTTCAGGCCACAAATAAAACAAAACTCACCGTCAGATCCACATCCGACGGCCAAGATGGACCGAGTAATTCACTCATTTTATTGTCTTGTTAGACCTTTGTTTTAACTTTTAACGAATTGAGACGACATCGTATCCTTGCTAACCTGGAAGCCTGAGATGGACTCACACAAACAGATATATATTGTTCATTTTAATTTTAATTAATAAGTTGAGATCTCAACACTTTATATCGAACCAATAATGAATATTTACCTATTCTAAATACAAACTCACTCACTTTAGAATATTCAATTTCCGCCAACAGTGAATAAGGGTGGCTTTATTATGACCATCTATTCTTGTACTATTAATACTAATACTACTTGCCATTGTTATTATTAAGTATTAACCATAAGTAAGTTGAAATAATTGAAATGTAGGTGCTTTATTAGCTTTAGTATTAGTATTATGTATCTAAAAAATTAAAATAAAGTTGAGTAAAGAAAATAAGAATAGAGAGACAAGTAAGTAAGTAATGAATGAATGAATGAATCGTTGATAAAAAGATGTAGTTCAGGGATGACGTACAGAGTAAATCGATGAGGAGGCGGCCATCGGACAAACGACCTGTGGATCTGTGAAAGAAAGTGCGGCCGTTGGGAAGATTGATAGGGAAACCGAGTCCGGAAGCGAGTCCACCCGTGTCCGAGTTGGAATCCCCGAACACGAATAACACTGCAGGCTTATCACAATGACCTACAGCTACAGCTACAGCTACAGCTACAACTGAAGAAGAAGAAGAAGAAGAAGAAGAGAGCAACAATGCAAATAGAAATAGGATCAGCGATGCCAATGAGAATGGAACACTCTGAGAGTGAGAAGCCATAGCGTTGTCGGTGGTGCCAATCAACCCTTCTTTCTACTCCTATTTCTACTAGTATTTGTATTTCCCTACTTACTACTTACTTCGTTTCTCCTTTTTTTACGCCGTATTTATTCATAATAAAAAAAAAAAAAACGACGGTGTGATTAGATTCATTTTAACCGGACTAATTTTTGTTATATTGTAGGAGATGAGAGTATGCATTTTTTTATTATCCACCACCATTAATAGTGATTTGGGTATATAAGGTGGATTCTTCCCTCTCAATCAGATTTTCTCTATACATAAGAGTCGGGATTCGAACCCTTGACCACTTTCTTAAGGTGTCCGAGTCCCTTATCACTCAGACCAACTATATGTTAGTAAACCAGCAAGTATTCTATGTATTGGATAAATATTTTTATAGTTAAATAGAATATAAAGTAATAAAATGTTTAGAAGTATACGATAATCATGTCTAATTAAAATTACCTTTTTTTATTCATATTGAATCTAAACATTATAAATTAAGGCTCTGTTTCTTAAGTCTCATCCGCTAGCTTGCGGATAGCTTATAGCGGATGAGTTAATAATCTTATTTGATAAGCACATTTCTCATTAGCTTATAGCGTATTTTTACGAACTTATAGCGTTTCTTTCAAACACACTTGAGCTTATAACTTATAGCGTCTCATTTTCTCTCTTTGTTATCCTTACTATTTTAGTTTAATTCCATATTTACCCTCTTTAATAAACTACAATATTTATCTAAAAAAAAAACATAAACTACAATATTATAATCTTTAAAATAGAACATATAATTTAATATAGCATATAAACCATTAATAAATAATTTAAAATAAATTCAAGTATTAAAAGTGTTAATTATTTTAAAATAAATAATATATATATTACACACAATTATTTTGAATTATACTTATTATTAGTGATTTACATGATAAAATATTACATAAACATGGAGCATGGATATTGTACAAATAAATTATTTGTTATAATTGATTATGATTTATTTATATATATATATATATATATATATATATATATATATATATATATATATATATATATATATAAAACAACGTTAATATAAAAAAGTATATGAACATGTCCATTTATGTCATTTTATCTTTTTCAGCTAGTTCAACCTCTAGTTTTATCAAACACTTCCACACCAATAAGCTAGCTCATCCGCTATCAACTATTTCATCCGCTATCCACTATAAGTTCATCCGCTATAAGCTATCTTATCCGTCATCCGCTAGTTTTACCAAACAGAGCCTAAAAGAATGAGCTTAATGGATTAGAATAGATTAATGAGTTTTAGGAATGAGACAAATGAATTTTAGTAAGTAGCTTCTTTTGCTTGTATGCTTGCAAAAATGTTTCAAATAACCATTTAAATGACTCAGTTGTCTCATTACTATAAGTAGTTTCAAAAGTAACCATATCACCAAAATGGGCATAATAAATAATTATCTTTCATCTTACCAAAAAATATTTGTTATATGTTGAAGGACATCTAGTTGTACTGCATGGTAAAATGAAGGATTTTCCAAAAATTGTTCTTGAAAGTATAGCAATAAACATATCTGCCTATCCGTACTCCAAGTTTTTCAGTTGATCTAAACCCATGTAGTCAAGATTTGCTCTTCCACCAACATGCCTCCTCTTTAATTCAAATAAAGCTTTTTGCTTTATGCCTGAATCATCTGCCAAGTCAATCTCATAAGCATGCACTTGAGATAATTTTCTTTGACATGCTAACATATGAGTAATCTAATGAAGATTCAAGACATGATTATGATCGTGAACAAAATCATGTACTATATATTTTCTAGTTTCCCTAACAAGCGTGATTCCTAATCTTGCTGGACAGTTGCTTCGAGTTTCAAGTCTAGAGGATTACGAGTCAAATTATCTCGCTTGTCCTTTTTCCGCACACCCTCCTTGCAACAAACAAATCCACGCTAGTGATTTCTCCATCTTTTTTGCACTTGTTATTCCATTGTTTTTTAACATCAATCCAATTTTAGCACCATAAGCACTCTAAAAATTCCAAGCATCATCTATGCTATTGAATTTCATACCTATTTGATGTTTCCAAACAATTTTAGAATCCATACATTCATCTAGCCTACTTTCAGTAGTCTTCCTAAAATAACAAACTCAAAAGCAAAATTAAGTGAGAAACTAAATCTTATTGAAACTCATTTCTCAAAGATGCCAACGTACTTAAGGTTACCTTTGAGAACTTGTCTGCTTTGTCATCCATGGAAGATAAGGAAGCCGTTGCTGGAACGTGTTTGATGGGGTAAAAACTATAAGGATTCAATCAGTGATAAAAGTCGAAGTGGGAACGTCCTCTCTTTTCCTAGTTTGTATGTACGCGATGGTTGGAAGAGAAAACTAACAAGCCATTAAAGCATAAGCGAGAACGCATCGGAATCAAATTTTGTTTTAATGAGACTCTGTGTTTCAATTGTATGACGTGTCAAAATGTTAGCCATTGATCAAATTTTATTTGTCATCAACAACTATGATATGTAAAACAAGGCAGTCTCTGTTTTCATCAAATGGAGAGAATCTCGATCGATGCATTAAATGCTATCTAATAATATTTTTTTCCGCTTCAAAATTTATCTTTCATTGCTAACCCAATTATTACATATTCCATTATTTCTAATTTCATTTTGGTGTCTTGATCTTTATTTTAAACTGGATTGACTTAGGTATTGAATATTTCAAATAACAAAAAAAACTTTAAGTTTTGATTAAAAATCATTGTAACAAAAACTAGTATGCTTCGAATTTGGAATCAGAGATGAAGGGTTTCAAACAAAAACTTTGAAACCAACCCAAATTCCTCTGGGTCAAATAGGTATTCAGTATTCCGATAAGAGAAATGTTAGTAACACACTCTCTAATATTCTCTTTTCAACACAATCACTCTTATTAGTTGAAATTCATGTGAGTCCTACAAAATTTAAGTGGACCCACATGAATTAGTGAGATCCACATAAATTTCAACCAATAAGAGAGTGTGTGTTGGAAAGAGAGTGTTAGAGAATATGTTGCTAGGACTCCTCTTCCAATAATCAATTGTTGCTAAATTATGTAAATTTTAAATCATTATTTTTTTATAAAATAACCAATTTTATTTCTTTTTAAGATCGCGAGAATAAACTTTCCATAACATCACGATAGAAAGTATTTTTTTCTCATTTTTTTACAAGGAGGGCATAGCAGTATAGCACTCAGAATATGGAGTCCAAGTTCAATAGAATGCCCACAATTAGCAAGCGGGCTTTGCTAAGGGCACCTCCCAAATTACTAAGGGCACCCCCATGAATAGTATATTTATCAAAATACCCTCATCAAAGGGGCCTTTTTTATTCTTCACTCGTAAATATGATATTTGCGAGTACTTGCTTTACTCGCAAATATCATATTTGCGAGTGAGCAATTCTCAAAAAATAACTTACTCGCAAATATCATATTTGCGAGTGAAGAAAATATTTGCGAAAATGCTACACTTATTTGCGAGATTCCAAAAAAAAATTACCCACTCGCAAATACCTTATTTGCGAGTGAAGAAAATTTTTTCACTTACGTGTGAAGAAAATTTTTTCACACACGCAAATACCTTATTTGCGAAATCATCCAATACTCACAAATAAGGTATTTACGAGTGAAGGAAATTTTTCTTCACTCGCAAATATGATATTTGCGAGTACTTGCTTTACTCGCAAATATCATATTTACGAGTGAGCAATTCTCAAAAAATAACTCACTCGCAAATATCATATTTGCGAGAGTGCAAACATTTTTCCTCCTCGCAAATAACATATTTGCGAGTGAACCAAATGACAAAAAAAAAATTTAAGAAAATATTTTGATAAATATACTATTCATGAAAGGTATTCCTAAAAATTTTGGGATGCCTTTAGGAAAGCCCTTAGCTAGCCCGTCAACAATTTCATTAACCCCTCTCATTAGAGCTGTTATAATAAGCTGTACGCGAATACTAAACCCAAATAATGCAACTAAATGTGTCAATTCAAATTAACAAAATTCAAGTTCGGATTGATTTTAATACTTATCATGGTCTGATTTAGTCCAATTTGGAGTCGAGCCAACCTGCTTGTTATTACACTCGTTATTGGTGTAGTTTTTTTTTTATAGATTCTTTTTTATTAATTTGATATCGCAAAAGTTCATTTTGCCAATAATTTAAACCTTCCATAAAATTTAATCCACACATAATTAACCTTTAGGTAAAACTATTTGATTGGTCCCTTAAGTTTTTTATTTTTTTCGATTTAGTCCCCTAAATTTATTTGGTGTCAAATAGGTCCCTTAAGTTAGATTCGGATGATAAACTTAGGTTTTTTTACCATTCCTTCAGAATTTGTCATCTTCTGACTTACGTGACACTCTAAACCTACCTGACACGGCTGACGTGTCAATAAATATAATAAATTAATAATTTATGTGATAATCTATTTTAGTTAGGTGATTTATGTATATCATTATTCATTCTTTCTTACTTCATTGTTTTTAAATATTTTTTGTGATTTTTTGTCAAAGATAATTTTCGATTTCAGTAAGGGGATCTCTTCCTCTCCAGCCTGTCAAGTACTTAGATTGAAACAAGTTGTGTAGAATGTTAGTGAAAATGTGTTACGTAATTTGGGATTCCGATTCTTTGACTTTGACATGTGAGGAAAGACATTATGTTTTATCTTTCTATTGAGCTGTCAGATTAATTTGACGTTTTAGAAAACGTCATGTGTCATTAGGTTTTAAAAAAAAAATTAAAAAACAAAACTTGATCGTAAACATACACAACGTTCTTCCATCTTCTCCCTCCTCTCCCTCCTAATAAGCTATATGATTAATTGCGTAAGCTATTGTCTCTATTCCTTCTTCATTTTACATGTGGGTTGTCTCATACAAACACTGCTTGCTAATTTCAATTCAAACTTGATCTGATAATTATGCTTAAACTTACATATTATAGATAGCCTCTCTCCTTTCCAATTCCAATTCCACACTTTTTTTGTAGCGTCTTAATCCCCTCCAAAAAATTTCCTGCCACTTCATCTTTGTGATGGTGTAGATTGCAATAATTTATTATGTCTAGACTTCATATATCCAACCATCATATGTTATCTTTTGTAAGGTTAATATATGAATTTGGGCAATCAAAATGTGCTTGTCATTACTACTAACTTGATAGTTCCAAACAGCAACAAGTACCATAATATATTTCCAATGCTCGCACGTAAGCTTGATTTTATTCCTTGTTTGACTCTAGCATATGAATTTGAGAGCCTAAGATGTGTGGGCAGTGCTTAATTGTGACTCTACCATAATGTAAGCTTGATTTTACCAAGTGCTTAAATGCCAAATGGGTTATCACTTCCTGCAGAATTGTGTCAAGAAAACCCAAAGATGCGTGGGCATGCAGTGCTTAAATGACATTGTATAATTGGAACCTATCTTATAGATGGGAAATATTTCAAGCCCTTGGACCTTGTTGAGTATAACTAAATCTGGGCTGACAAATTGCTCCTAAAAGACACCATCTATAACGCACGCTCCTTCAGTCAATCACTCAAATGCCAACAATTTGGTGGTTCTCTGCATGTTTTCTGATATATTGTGCAATTCAGTTGAGCATGCTTTTTATATGCGTGTGTATATTTGTGTATAAGTAAGTTCAAAGATTGTTGTTAGTTTCACCTTTTGTTGCTCAGCAAAAGTGGCTGCAATGAGGAGGAGGAGAAGTAGATGATGGCGGCGACGACACGGGGAGGTAAGAGTGGTGTGGATGCCAGCTGCTGCAATTGGATTTGGACCTTACGTTCATGTTGCCTTGCCTTAACAATGCTCATTTTCCTCTTTCTTTTTTATTTCATTTTTTTAAAAAAAATTATTGACACGTCACACCTTCTGAAAGTGTCGGATTATGTGGAAAGGCACCGCGCCAAAGACATGGAACTCAAATCCACAGGTATCCCGTCAATCTCCTCTGGAAACTCCTCATCAGGGTCTTCTCATACAGTCGAGAACGAGGAAATACAACATAGAAAAATATAGGGGATAAGAAACAGTAATATGTCATACATGGGAAAAACAGCGATATAAATAATCTATATAGATAGCACACTCACAAACACGACAGGTA